>JALBZB010000183.1:0-41861 GCA_038050625.1 Pythium sp. MPC-2022a
CGATCAAATTCACCCGTACATTCTATACAAACATCAAGTGAGCTCCCTATTAAAGAGGGTTCGCGGAAATTTTTCATGGAATGCTCTACATGGGTCATTCCATGAATTGCTATTATTCGAACGTCAGCGAAACGACACAATGACCGAAAGGAGGCGGACCACATTAATTGACCACCATTTGGAAAATGGCTTCAGCTTGACCATCATTGCGTGGCTCCAAACGCCCAAATGGCTATATGTTTCTCTCTCTGCCGCGGTTAAAATTCTGTCTGATTAGTGTGGGGTTCCTGAATGAGAAGGTCAATGAGGCGACTGTGTGTATGTACGTGTACGTGTGCTGTGTGGTCATGCGTTTGGGGGATCAGACGCGCTCTCTGGCGAGCGGAGCAGCACACGGTCCGAGTCCTCCTGCAACAGGAGCATCTTCACGTTCCGCGATGAGGTGCCACTGATTGGCAGCGCTGGCAGTGACGAGGATTGCGATAGCATACTGGTTAGTGATGACGCCTGCTGCA
Source organism: Pythium sp. MPC-2022a (assembly GCA_038050625.1). NCBI lineage: Eukaryota > Oomycota > Peronosporomycetes > Pythiales > Pythiaceae > Pythium > Pythium sp. MPC-2022a. The sequence goes on from JALBZB010000183.1 coordinate 516, forward strand.
GCTGTGATGACGACGGCAGCTCGTCCAGCGCCGCGAGGACGCGAGATGTGAGGTCGGCGTCCTCGTCGGAGCCTACTTGCTGGTCGAGGAACTGGGAGCTCGAGCAGCTACTCGAGCGGGTCTCCAACGCCACCATCTCTGGCGCATCGTTATCAATAGGACGCACACACGGACGCGCATTGGCAATCGCCGTGTGGAGTTGTGGCGAGTCTCCAGGCGCTGTTTGGCGTCCTGCCGTGCCTCCAGCACCAACTGTGGAGACCTGATGCTGCTGCTCCATGCGCTTGATCTTGTCGTAAAACCCCACAGAAGTCTCTTTCCGGTTCTTCGTAATCAGTTTGGGCTGGAACGGGTGCGCGCGCTCGAACTCGCGCTGCTGCTGCTTCTTGATCTGCGCCTTCCGGTCCTTGTAGTGCTCAAAGTACTGGTTGAGCGCTTGGAAGACCTTGGATCCGTCTGCGCGTCCGTGTTTCTTCGCGATCATGCCCGAGTTCTTGTCGATCACAGGGTGGAACGTGAGCTCTTCGGCTTCAGTCTCCTCGCGGTTGTTGCTTGGGTACTTCTCAGCGAGCGACGCGCGGCTGCTCTTGCCGTCGTTCAGGTTCTCGGCGAGGAACAGCACCTGCGTATACGTTAATCCGGGAACTTCGGTCATGAGCTTCTCCATGAAGGTACCAAACTGATCGCGCGTGAATGACTCGTGGTTGGCAAACTCAAAGATGATCGGTACGACCTGCGCGACCTCACGCGGAAGCATCTCGAGCTGGACCAGCGACGGCGTCACCACAGCGTCTCCTTTGCTCTCTAGTGCTGCTGGCGTAGCACTCGGACTCGCATGAGAAGACCCGCTGGTTTCCTGAGTCTTTGACACCACGGTCTCAGCTTCAACTGCCTGAGGGTCTGAAGCAGTCGACTCCTTCCCTACAACTAGGTTCTTCGAGTTGGAAACGCGCACCAGCGCGTCAAAGATACGACTGAACGTCTTCTTCTTGCGCATCGCGAGCGCCTGGCGAGAGGTCTCGGAGACGAAGCTCTGCTGCCGCTTCTGGTGCAGCTCCTGCATGCTCTGTTGCAGCAAGCGGCGGTGGTACTCCTGCTGCTCTCGGTGGGACTCGTGGAGGAACTCGCCGATGGGGAGTCCGCGCTCGTTGCGATTGAACACCGGCGCACGACCGGTCTCGGGCTTGAAAAACTCGCGTCCCGAGTCCGGATCACGGTCGAACGCGTACTTCTCATGCAGCGCCTGACGCTTCTTCTCCAACTCCTGGTACTTGGACACTGCGAGGCGCTCGACAAAGTCCTCTTTCGATCGGTCGCCGTTGATCCAGAGCGAATTGACGCCGATGTCGGGCTTGAACGAGTACTGTCTCAGGTACTCTTCCTCGCGCACTTGCTTGCTCGCGCGCACGTGGAATGAGTCCTCGTAGAGCGCCAAGTGTGGGTCCTTGCGCCGCAACTCGCCGCTTGAAGTTGTAGTGGTCGTGGTTGAGGGGAAGGCTGCTCGCGCGTCGTACTCGAGCCGTTCACGGACGATCTCCTCCGAGACCTCGTTGATCTTTGGTTTGAACGGACATGTCTGGCGGAACTCGTCCTCCATGGCCTGCTGGTTCTTCTGGTGCCGAATGCTCGCGATGCGCGCCGAGCGCTCTTTGTTCAGGTTGATCGCGTTCGCGACGCTGAAGGACGTCGTGAGCAATGTGGGACGGAAGAGCTGGTCGGGCTTGGGCTGTCCGCAGATCGCCTCGGGGGTGTCCATGAAGCACCCTCCTCCAACGCTATCCCGACGTGCTCGTCCTCGCGAGTCCTCGGATGATGCACTCCCCATCACCATATTGACAGACGCGACGATGTTCTTGCACACGTCATCATTGTACTGATTGGCGAACGCGCACTTTGGGCACATCCAGTCGATCTGGTGCTCGCGCTCGACCACCCTTTGTTCGCGGAGGCGGTCCTTCTTGGCCATGTCCGAGAGCGCCTCCTCGTAGAGTCGCTCGCCGATGTGGCTGTAGCCGCCTGAGGTGCGGTGCGCGATGAGGTCGCGCGACTTGACCGCCATCTCTACCTTGCGCTGGTCCTGCTCCTTCTCAAGCTCGCGCTGCTTGGCGTTCTGCGCGCGACGAATCCACTTGTCCTTGGACTCGGCGAGCGCGTAGAGCCGGTCGAACACCGCCGGCGGGTGTTTGTCCCTTTTACTGGACGAGGAGTAGTGGTGGTTGCCGCTGAGTGTGTGTCGTCGTGAGGAACTACTGGTGGAGGAGATTGGCATGGCTACACGCGTGTGTTCTGCCAGCTGGATGTTGCGGAACGTGAGCGGGTCCTTGGATTTTGAGGACGCTGCTGCTGCATTGCCCCCACTCGAGTGGGCAGCTTTACCGCTGCCAGTAGCACGCTCATGATTTGAAGCAGCAGCACTGGAGCTGGCTGCGTTTGGGTTCACCTTGTCGCTGTGCTGGCTGTAGTGGCCGTACTTGGCCATCAAGTTCTGGTAATTCATCGCGCGACTGTGCTCGCGCTCTTGCTCCCCATACCCACCAGAAGAATTCGTATCAGCTTTTGGGTCTTGATACCTGCCATCTGCTGTACTTGGTGAGTAGTTGAAGGATTCCTGTTGGTGGTGGTGATGATGATATGGGGATGCAAGCGGAGCCTCTTCGTATTGGCGATACTGCTGTTGTTGCTGTGGTGGCGGCAGGTGTTGTACTACCATCGGAGCTGGGGGCGGCAGCAAATCCAGCTTCGACTGGTGCTGATGCTGCTGATACTGCTGCTGCTGCTGAAGCTCAGGTCTTGTATCATACTGCTCTGCCGTGTTACCAACCGTGCTCTCATCAAAGAAGCCCAGCTCTTCTAGGTTGAGCGCATCCAGTTGGTCCTGGATTAGCTGCGAGAGCTTTGGAACCGCGTCGGGTTTGAGCGCGTGCTTAGCAGCGAATTGGCTCGCGAGCACGTGCGGCTCGTCGCCGACGTGGACCTCGATCGTCTCGCTCTTCCCTTCTCCGATCACCACCTCCATCAGCAGCAGCAGCTCTGCTGGTACTGGCGGACCTGGTCCTGGGATTACTGGATGTTGCTGTTGAAGTACCATTGGAGGTGCAGGTGGCGGCGGCTCTGAGAATTGTAGCCCTGTACTGTTCCTTTGTAATGCATCGACAGAGACAGGGTAGGAAGCCGCTCGACTGAGCTCCTGCTGGAACTGGTCTCTTCGCTCACTTTCGCGACTCACGCGAGTCGCAGCCGAGTCCAGCGCATGACGAATGTCCTGCTTGATCTTCTGCACTGTGTGAGAGAAGTCCACCGCAGGCGGCACTGGTGCTGATGCTACAGGTAACTGAGCGAAAACCGGTCGGTCCTCTCTCAGCCAAGCCGGGAGATCGTCCGTGATCGACTTGTTCCGCGTCTTCTTGTTGTTCTCCAGGAGGTTGTCCTTGCGCGTATTCGCTACGGGCAAGTGCTGAGATAGTGAAGACGAGGAGGAGCTCCCGGCGTCTGAGTACACTGGCGAGTCGACCGAGAGATCAATCTCGCGAACGTCCTCACAATCGCCTCCATCATCATCGTCATCGTCACTATCAGCCAGATTCACATTCGCAATGGCGGCAGCTGCAGCGGAGGCTGTGGTAGTACTTCTGCTATTACTGCTGCCACGCTGGGAGAAATCGTAGTTAAAGTCCAGAGTTGGATGGCGCACGGGCGACGAAGGGTTGGACGAGATCAACTGAGGGTATGACATCGTTTTGCGCGGCGACGACGCCGGCGAAGTGCCGTTGTCTCTTGCTTCATTCAATGCCGATCGAAACTACGAAAGTCAACAACAGGGCGTCAGTATACTTTGATCTATACTCAAAGGGCAATGAATGAGGGATGCAGAGTGACGCACCTGGTCGATGGTGGCTGACACGTTCCTGGAGAACGAGTTCCTTCGCGACACCGGCACTGAGTGGCTGGAGCTGCTGGTGCTGATGCTGGCGCTGATAGTCGGCGGCGATGGCTCTTGCTGCTGCATAACTCTCTCTGTATTGTAAATGGCTCTCATACGAGGGTTACCACCATCGTCTCTCTCGTCCTTCAGCTTTGGTTTCGCTCCAATGCCGATGAGGCAGCGCGGGTCTTAATATAGCGAACGACGCATTGGAAACCACCAGGCAACGCGGTCATTCAGCCAGGCTGCGCGCGCCTTTAAGAAATGACCATTCTTGCAATTCAAAAAGCACACGCAACGCACACAAAGCGAGCCAGACGTCTCTGGTACCTAGTAGAGAGATACAATAGAGGGACCCATGGCGCTGCCTGCGACGCCAGCGGCGCTCCAAGAGCTCAAGGAGCTCCTCAAGTTCGGCTACGACATGGTCCTCTCAAAGGTAATGATGGCAGACACATGAAGGAGAGCGCGTTGCTAACAACGAACCATATATCTCATGAACCCATTGATATCTTCGCTCTAACACTCTTAGTTGTCTATGCTGTTTTCTATTACCTCAGATGTCGGTGCGCGAGATCGTGGCGCTCTCGTACGAAGCGGGCGGCGTGTACCCGACGCTACTGGGCTACGCGATCGGCGCGGTCGGCACGTTCGGCTTCTTCGCGACCAGGAGCCTGCCGCTGCGACTCGCAGTGATGACCATGACGCTCCTGTTCTACGCGCAATGCCTGCTGGGCTCAAACGAGGTCTCGAGCGTGCTGCTGCTCAGCTTCGCGGGCGCCACGGGCGTCGCGTGCACGTACGTGCAGGTGCAGTCGTGGAAACTCGCGTTCACGCACGTCGAGTCGAGGCGCAAGGACAAGAAGAAGAAGGCGAACAAGAGCAACAAGGTCGTCAAGGAGGACTGAGTAATATGCACACTATGAGCATGGACTTAGGCAGGCTAGATGATGGATGGTATGTTCGCGTATGGGAAAGATGGTGATGAGGCGCTCAGTATACACACACACGCACACAAGTATCATCGTTCGTTTTTGATTTACACGCGCACACACATATGCAGAAAGCCGTTGCTTCATATCCGTTACTTCCACCTGTTTGCAGTCAACTCACTCACTGGCTGCCAGCATTCGCGATCGCGGTGGAGACGACCGCGTAGCTGACGAGGAAGAGCGAGCCCGTGAACGTCACCAGCACGCTCACGAACGACATGGCGCTCATGGAAGCACCGCCACCACTACCGCTTGATCCCTCGCTCGCTTTCTTCTTCTTCGTCCCATACATGGCGCACTGCTGGCGCTGCAGCGGCTTCACGGGGCTGCGGCCGTTGCGCAGGTGCGCGTGCAGCTTCTCGGCTCGCACGTGGTCAAAGTCGCCCGACGCCTGAAGAAGCAACCACAACGACATGCATTAGAGAACCGCTCATAGCCTCCTCTAACACACACTTATACGGAATATCAGCGACGTACTTTGCGGTGCTGCGCTGCGGCGGAGAGGCTGCGGTCGCCCGAGTTCTTGCGCATGTTGCTTCTCTGTCGGTCTGTTCGTAGCTCTTCCCACCAAAGATCGCACAAATGGGCTTGGCTTCAAGAACCAAAAGTCGCGCGTAGTACCGGAAGATCATGATTAGCACACCAAACGAGTAATAATTGTGACCTCCACTGTACTGCTGCTGATCGCTTGTTTTTGACAGGCATCACACAAAACCAAAAGCATGATGACGGTGGTCACGAAAACCGGTGCGCTTGGGCTCTTGTTGCTGCAGGTGACGGCGGCTGTGGCGGCATGGCGCGCGTGGCAGCTGCAAAATGACAAGCAGCAGAAGCTGATGCAGGTCGCTGATGCTGGGCTTTATTCGTGCTTTGTGCTGTGAGAGAGGCAAGGGACACTGAGAGGTGTGTGGCTGTGTGCTTGTGTTGGTAGGCATTGGAGCAAGAGCTCCGCAAGAAAGAGCAGATGCGGGTGGACGAGCGCAAGGGACGCGTCACAGCAGAGAAAGTGAGCGCTTAGTACGTTACGATGATGCGTTGGCGCTTGAGGTTGTTTTAGTCACAACTGTGTGGTGTGGTGCTTCATGTCGTGACAGGAACTGCGACGTGTGATGGACGAGAAGCTCGACACGAGCAAAGGCTACTTCGTACAGTCTATCGGGGAGATCCGCTCTTGCTTCAAGACGTGCTTAGGTAAGGAGAGTAGATTAAGAAGCAGGCTAGGAAGGTGTGGTGGGTGATACTTATTTGCTTGTGTGTCGATAGGAACTCCGCGCCAAGGTCTGCTTGCGCCGTCCACGAAAGGACGAATCGAGTTCCAGCGCAGCATCTCGCCGGACACTCTGGTCGGCTTTGAAGAGTTCAGTCACGTCTGGATCGTGTTCGTTTTCCATAAGAACACGAACGGCAAGAACTCGCGAGCGCATGAAGGGCTGCGCTCCGACAGCCATCGCCACACATTCCGGGTACGTACCGTGTTGAAGTACCAGAGCATGCTATCACTGCCGACATCAAAAACTAACCCTAATGTGTTTGTATCTATCTACACTGAAGGCTAAGATCGCTCCCCCACTGCTGAAAGAGCGAGTGGGCATCTTCAGCACGCGGTCGCCGCATCGTCCGAACCCAATTGGGATCACGCTGGCAAAGATCGACAGCGTGGACATGAAGAAGCGCACAGTGTACATCTCTGGAGTCGATCTGGTGGACAAGACCCCAGTCCTAGACATCAAGCCGTACGTTCCAGGTATGTGTAGCCCTTTTCTATTGCTGAGTGACTATTGATTTCGCATCCGTGGTCTTATCAAATGGTTTGGATGTACACTATGAAGGCTACGATTGCCTCCCAGATGCCCATGCGGCCGCGTGGGTCTCATCAGCTCAACTACCAACCGAGTGAGTACATCCGTCTTCTCAGTATGAATGGCTCAGATTGGAAGTATTAACTGCATTCAATAGGGTACACTGGCGAAATCCCTCTCTCACCTCAGTCGTGCATCAGCTGGCGTCCACTTCGACCCATTACCGAGGCAGTTCCGACACTTTTGTGCGCGCGATTGAAGAAGTTTTGCAGGTCGACGTGCGCAGCAAAGACCAGACGAAGCGCTGGAAGGACGCGAATGCAGTCAGCCAAATTGCCATCGACAACGCGAAAATCGAGTACAGCGTCGCGCTCCCAGATGTCGATGAACCGACCGAACGTTCCCCTGCTGTCAGGTCTACCACAGCAAGCGATGATAGCGAAGTTTTTGCGGTCGCTGCTGATGAACAGCACGGTGAGAGCCATCGTGCTCATTCGCAGCCAATGCGCGTTTTCATCTCTGGGGTCGCTGAGGTGATTGGCAAGGAATGAATGAAATGACATGGCTACATTATGAAAGCGTAACCATCTGATACCACTCACTTTTTTTTAAATCTGAGTCATTTCTGAGAAACATAAACCTATGTAATAAATACCACACTATGTTAGTTGATAGGATTGTGAATTGAAATGAGGTTGACACGAAGTCATTTTCTATTTGAGTCTCCGCGAGCGCCAGTTTTAAAGGAGCGAGTAGATCCCTACGTGGTCCACGCAACATTATCTTGTGGACCATATCACTTTGGATCAGATTTAGATTGCTGAAAGCTGATTTATCAGCCTGACCTTTCATGAAAGCCCGAATTGAATTTTATAACAAAGATCTGAATTTTAATAAAGTAGGCTCTCATCCCGTCATATTTACGCAAACGGAAAAACTTGTTTTTGAAAATGTATTCATTTTGGTGATGACGTATTTTGCTGAAAGTCACTCAACAGGAAGATTTCCCCATCATTCACCTGCTTTTTGGGACGAATACCAAAACAATTTGACAAACAAGCTGGAGTGAAGATGGTGATTTTATTCTGTTGAGTGACTTTCAGCAACAGTTTTCTAATTAAAATCTCCTACTCGTAGTATTCATAGGAGAGAGTACTTGAAACTTAAAACGGATTACGCATAGATCAGTATATAAATCCTACAAAAATGTTAAATTAGGATCTAAATCCTATAAAATTTATGCACTACCAGAAATTGTCATTTGTAATAATAGGTATCTCATTTTTGGAGTCGATTTTGTTGAAGAACATGAAGTGAGCTCATTGTTGAAGTTGCGTCGCAGCCTCTACTCAAGACACTCACCGCACTATTTGATTTAAAGTTTGTTCCGGTTACCGCTGTATGAAAAACCCATGCATTCGCTGTTGTCAGCCGACCCGAAAAGATGCGACAGTCCTAATTTTGTATTTTTCATTACAATCGCAAACAAAAGTAACAAAATAGGATGTCGCATCTTTTCGGGTCGGCTGACAACAGACCTAACAAACCAAACCATTTTTCTGTGGTTTTCCTTTGATCACAGAAATGTTACACTGCCCCGATTTGGAGGATTTTTAGAATGAAAAACCTAATTCACATATTGAAATTGATTGTTGAAGTTTTGCGCTTCAATCACATGATTGTAAATTGAACAGAACACGCCTCACAGCACGCGCAGCAACAAAAAAAGAACAACAGCACGCACACATCACGTAACACGCACGCTCGCCATGACCGTACAGCGTGTGCAAGCCGCCGCCGCTGCCAAGAAGAAGTGCGCTGGAGATGCTGCCAAGAAACACGAGACCGAGACCAGCATCGTTGTCGCGATGCTGGTGACTGGGAAGAGCTTTGGCTACGTGGCAAAGGCTCTCGACTTGGTTCGAGCAACAGTGTGCCACCGCAACTTGCGCCAAGGACGGCTGCTGGCAACAATCGGGTGCCCCTCGCTCGCCCTGCACATTCGCGAGCAAGTGCGCCAGCTCGCGTCCGCCAACGCGGCCAACAAGCAAATGAATATCTCGGGCCTCCAAGTTCTGGTGAAAACCGAGTTACACAAGCAAATCGCTAGGAGAACCCTCTAGACTGTTCTTACGGAGCGTCCGATCTGGGTTTTAGGGACCTTGCTCTTTGAGCCAAGTCTCTGTTCAGCGTCAAAGAGAATCTTTCTCAAACTACTCAGCTCTGTACGCAAGACGGTAGATGTCTCGATTTACATCTTTACATCTGAAGAGGTGAGTTCCGAATTGGTTTGCTATTTACTATGCGCTGCAAATGTGAAGGATTTAACATCTTGTTACAGCGTGTTTTTGGTTTGATTTTAGCTCAAAGTTGCGCTGGTCAAGTCGGTGGAGGAGGGGGTGGGGGTGCGATTGTTAACCGATGCGACCGAAGCTCGAGGGATTTTCGCGCAAGCGGCCGGGTTGCGGATAGAGAGTGGATGTCTGCCTCGGTAACTCCACGATGCATTTGGTGGTGTGCATCTAATATTGTTGTTATGTTTTAGTTGATGTATCAGGTTTTCAAAGTGCTTGATTTCAGTGAGTTTCCATACGTGCATAGGTGAGTGGATGTGAGTCGCTAAAAAAACTAGAACAAAAACTGCATATCACAACCACGGAACCCCACTCCCATCTCCATCAGCATGAGCGAATTCCGCGTTTTCTTGATTCACCCACTCACTCGCATGTCCTCACACGGGCTCCGACAGTTCTCGATTCGAAAGCAACCAAGCAGACAGACCTTCCTCGTGGTTCCCATGGACTCCTCGCTAGTGATGGGGTGACTTGAGGGCGCCCTCATGCGGTGACGACGCGCAACGCCGTCGCGAATGATTATACTGTGGATAGTGCTCGTGTTGTATGGCCTGCTGCTACTGGTAGCATCCCGTTTCAGATTCAAGGAGCGCCAGAAATAATACGAGCTTTTCTGCAAAATCTTCTATTTAACGGCGTAAATGGTAGTACTGCATTCGCGCTCTCTATTAATCCTCACGTCAAGACGCACAATTCTCTACAGGGGCAATTTGCAGCATTACTTTGCGTATCCAAAGGGCACAAAGTGCAAGTGTCGACATTTTCTGTAGTTTCTCTCTTCTCACTTTAAATGATGTGAGCCACGATTATTTTTCAAGAGGCACTACAAATGGCTGGGTTGTACAAGAGAAAATCATAACCCCTTCAAAATCGGTAGAGTTTTGACGGGTTTGTGAAATGTGTGAAGCTTAAAACCGAATACAGTGCGTGACAAAATCTTACGGACACCTAAGAAATTGAATGAGGAGAATCTTTTCCGGCGTTTTACGTTTGCGGAGCTGATTTTTTTAAACACGTTTTAGAGCGTATTTGGAGCATTCTTGTGGTGAGTTTTTAGCTCGATTGAAGATCTCTGAGCCACAAGTCAGAGCAATATAAATGTAGAGAGGCCGATAAAATCTTCAGGAAAGGCGGGAACAGAGCCATCTGGGGGCGATCACGCATGCTTTATTGATTGTAGAGGATACAATGGGATTGGAATTGATTGTAGGTTTATCTTTCATTGTCTGATTTGACGTGGGAGCGACACAATCAGGGCAAAGGCTCCAGTACCGACCAAGCTTCAGTCAGGCACAATTTTGGTGTATGCAAGCATGAAAATGTCTCTCCAAGAGATCGCGAAAGCCGTCAGACGCTCGAAGAGTGTGGTGCAAGCTTTCTTGAAGGACCCGGGAGGCCATGGTATGAGGAAGAGCACAGGAAGGCCACTGTCGCTGAAGGTGCACGACCAAACTCGCCTGAAGAGACTTGCCTTAACTGGCGAGTACACCGACAACCAGGTCCACCAGGAGCTTGGTGTTGAAGCAAGCGTTCGCACTGTCCAGCGCGAGTTGCAGCGTTGCGACTACTTGAAATACGAGAAGACCAACAAGTCCCTATGCATGTTGGACCGTCACAAGGCGTTCTGCGTTTAGTGAGTGGAGTGTCAGATCCGTCTGCGCACGGACTGGGGCACGTGGTGTTCTCGGACGAGAAAAAATCCAACCTTGACGACCCCGATGGCTGCAAGTATTACTGTCACAACCTCCGGACTGACAAGAAGGTCACGTGGAGTCGTCACTCTGATGGTGGGTTCGTCATGGTATGGGGTGGGATCTCGTCTCTCGGGAAGACTCGAATGGCCTTTCTAAAGGACAACCAAGGCGCGTTCGACTACCAGCAAACGCTTACAAGCCATCTATTTGAGTTCATTGATGACGTCCACGAGGGAGATTACGCTTTCCAACACGACAACGCCAGCATCCACCGAGCCAACGCAACGAAGCTTTTCCTCGCGGACCTCAACATCAAGACCACGAACTGGCCAGCGCTCTCTCCAGACTTGAATTCGATTTAAAACCTGTGGGGTATCATGGCGAGGCGGGTGTACAAGAATGCCCGTCAGTATCCCATCACTGATGAACTGAAAAGTGCGATTGTAGGAGTGTGGGATGATATTTCGTTTGACCTTCTTCTAAAGCTCACAAACTCAATGTTTGACAGATGCTTGGATGTTGTAAGAAGCAAAGACAGTAAGATTGCTTATTAGACGCCCTCTGTAACCCCCTACAATCAATAAAGCATGCGTGATCGCCCCCAGATGGCTCTGTTCCCGCCTTTCCTGAAGATTTTATCGGCCTCTCTACATTTATATTGCTCTGACTTGTGGCTCAGAGATCTTCAATCGAGCTAAAAACTCACCACAAGAATGCTCCAAATACGCTCTAAAACGTGTTTAAAAAAATCAGCTCCGCAAACGTAAAACGCCGGAAAAGATTCTCCTCATTCAATTTCTTAGGTGTCCGTAAGATTTTGTCACGCACTGTATGCATATCCGAGGGTCATTTTTCAAATTTCAACTTCAAATTTCACTTCGCGACTTCGCGCCTCAAAGTCATTTCTATTTGAGGTCTCCGCGAGATGGCGGCGAGTGTCGCGCCAAACATGCCGCAAGCGTACGTCCATGCCCTCTGCCCTTGTTCTCTATGTGTGTTTCTCTGTGTGTTGGTCAATCACAAGTCGAGTGCGTTGCTGACTCTGCTCTGTGTTTGTCTGCGCAACACTATAGTGTCCGAACCGAGCAGCAAGAGCTCTCCGGACCAATGCCAGAGAAGGCGACGCCTTCCGATCTCCAGCAGCAGGAGCCAAAGCTGCAGCAGCAGGAGGAGCCCACGCAGGCGGCCACCAGCGAAGCAGAGACTGCCCCAGTAGTCGCGGGACCCATTGCTATGGACCCAACGCCTGAGCCTGCGCCTGTGGTAGTAGTGGAAGCGCTACCAACCGCCGCCCCGGCAACAAAGAGCAAGAAGAAAGCTGCGAAAAGTGGCGCGAAGAAGAAGAAACCGGTTGGCCCGCCATGCGTGGGGCTCTACGTCGACGCACTGGTACGAATGCATGAGAGCATTTTGATATCTGTCTTGCATACACTCATACTCATGATACGTGCATGATGATGGTGATGTTCCATAGGATACGAAGATGTTGTGGTCCGAGGCGCAGATTATCGACTGCAAGCTCGAGGAGCAGAAGATCAAGGTGCACTTCATCGGCTGGAAGGCGCGCTGGGACATCTGGACTGACAGGATGTCCATCGCCGCCCATGGCACCTACGTTCGTACGTATTTTACGCATACGTATCGCCAACGCTTTATCGTATACTCGCTGCCTGACATGCTGTTGACAACTAACGACCTGCTCTCATTGCGTGTATGTGTACAGCTCTGACAAAGAAGAGCCTCGCGCATCCGCGCCGCTGGGACGGCAAGACGAACCTCTTCTCCGAGACGGAGCTGGTGCTCAACAACACATTGGAGGCGATTGTGCCGCTGCTGAAGGACTCGCCAGTCAAGGCGGAGAAGCCGCGTAGTAGCAACGGCTCTGGGCAGAACCACCGCTTGCTGAACACTCTGAATCTTTCAGGAGGACCGTCGCCCTCGACAACCCCAAAAGTATCCCCATCGGCACGCAAGGCCCGCCCTGCGAAGATCGCAATAGAGAAGCAGCAAGCTCCAGTTAAGCCTGCGACCAAGAAATCCCCAGCGAATGGGGGTAACAGCACCAAGAAGAGCAGCAGCAGCGAGCGAGTCTTGGGATCATCTGCTGGTGCAGCTGCCACTGCAGTCGTCAAGGCGTCACCAACCAGTACCACTACAGCAAAGGCGAGCGCCGCCCCGAAAGAAGCGGCGCTGCCATCAGCGACCACTCCGACCGTATCTGGAAAGAAACGGAGCAAGAGTTCAGCGAGCGGCTTCAGTGGCGCGAAAGCTTCTGCTGCTGCTTCTTCTGCCTCCGGTACTTCAGGTTCAAGTCGCGAACGAGCGCCAAAACGCCTGAAGGAGACCATGGAGCTGCTGCTGGTGAACAGCGCGGCGCCCGTGAACTTTGCCGCAACGCGCAAGCAGAACGTGGCAGAGGACGAGCAGACCGCGAGTTTCCTGCAAAAGTGTGCGCTCGTGTGGAAGCGCCAGCTGAGCGTGCTGTCGACACGCCAGTCGTGCTGAGCGTAGAGCATGGGTCATGGAGCTCTCGTCTTCTTCCCAAGTAAGTTATAACTATATCCCCACCCGCATCATCCATTTGATTCACTCAGCATGCACACATATCCATCTAAAAATAACATGAGCGAACAACAGGAAATTGAAAGCCAAATGAGCCAAAAATGGAAAATATTAAAGAAACGAGATATGAAAAAAGCCAGTCACTTCGATCATGCAGGAGCTTTCTTGGTTCTCTCTAAATGATGCGCGCGTATGATATGGATGGTGAATGCATTGTACATTCATGACATACTCACATGTACGTTCGTACACACATTCTTAGAAGGCGAGAGCCGCGATCGTGAGCGTCACAGCACAGAGCGCGCCGAGCACGCTAGAGAGCTGCGAGGACGAGGCGCTTGTTGTCGGCGTTGGCGTCACGGTTGGCGCGCGGGTCGTCGGCGTTGGCGTCTCGGTTGGCTCGGACACCGTCGAGTTGTCGAGGATCGGAGTCTCGATCGTCTCGATCTCGTTGTCGTTCGAGCCGGACGAGCTGCTGGTAGCGACGAGTGGTGCCTTGGTCTTCGTGACGACACCGGCGTCAGCGCTCGAGCCGGAAGACGACGACGACGACGCCTTGCTCGACTTGGACGTGGTGGCTGGAGTCGAGGCGGCATCCGCGTCGCTGGCGACGCTTCCGCTGGCGCTGCTGGAGCAGTCCTTGGCCTTGGTGACGAACGACGTGCCGTAGTTGGTGTCGTCGTAGACGCAGTTCGGCGCCTTCTCGGCCATGTACTCGAGCCAGACCTTGCACTCGGCGATCGGACAGAGGCGCGAGGTCGAGAGCGTGGTGATGTCGCCCTTGGCCTTGGCGTAGCACGCTTTGTTCGGGTTCACATTCTGCTCCAGGAGCTGGTTGACCTCTTGGCGCTGGGCCTGCGTGCAGTCCTTGGCGACGACGACCGCAGCGTCCGTGGACGCTGGCACGAGCGTCGCCAGTGCGGCGAAGGTGGCGAGGGTGACGAGGGCGGCGGAGCTCTTCATGGTACTGTTAGTGTGGGGAAGAAAGGAAGGAAGGCAGCGAGAAGCGCAGGTGGATAGGTAGTCGACTGGAAGCGGCGAATGAATATGGGGAAGTGAGTGTGAGGAAAGAACCATTCAGTAGATCACAGGTGTGGTGTGCGGGACTCTACCAAGCGCGTGAGATTTGGGAGGGATGACCTCCCCAAGTACACTAATGTGCTATTAGTTCACCTCTTTCGAATTTATTGACCCATATTTTTCTGTTAAGACATTTTTGATTTAATGAATGATGCTGGATGCAAAAAGATAAATGAAGATAATCGTTAAGAAGGGTGGGAAGGCGATGATCCCGCAAATGATAGCTGATTTTTCTATGCACGCGCTGAAGAGTCAGCCTGACCTTCCGCCTTTCATAATTAATCCCCTTGATTGTAGATTGTTAGTATGGGATCGTTTGAATGAAAATATATCGAAATAAAACCCTCATAAACTATTAATATGCCGCGTGCTGCTGCAGAATTTTATCGAAGGACGAAATTGCTTGAAGAATGCAATCGTTTGCTAGAAAAAAAGGTACTGCTGGTGTGCCGAAGGTTGCGCGAAGGTAAACCTTCACAACCTGGGACACATCAGTTGAATTCGGGACACATTTATAATTGGCGCGCAAAAGTGTCGTTGCCGCCAAAACACTTTGGCTTAATTGGTCATCACAACTCGCAACATTCGAAGGTCACCACGCACGCACGCCTCTTGCTGTCGGGCATTATCCAAGAAGCACACAAACAACAGTAGTCGCTTAGACAGATAGACAAATAGATAGATAGGGCGTCATGGGAATTAAAGGACTGATGAAGCTTCTCCAGGAGGAGGCGCCGGCGTGCATCAAGGAGATCCCGCAGATGTCGCAACTCGCCGGTCGCTCTGTGGCTCTCGATGCCAGTATGGCGATCTACCAGTTCCTGATCGCGATCCGATCGAGCGACAGCGGCGGTCCGTCGCAGGCGCTCACGAACGAAGCTGGCGAGGTCACGTCCCACTTGCAGGGCATGTTCTCGCGCACGATCCGCATGATGGAGAGCGGCATCAAACCCGTGTACGTGTTCGATGGCAAGCCGCCAACAATGAAGGGCGGCGAGCTCGCGAAGCGTAGCGACCGTCGCGCGGAGGCGCAAAAGGGGCTCGACGCAGCGACCGAGAGCGGCAACACGGAAGACATCGACCGCTTCAACAAGCGTCTAGTGCGCGCTACGAAGCAGCACAGCGAAGACTGTAAGGAGCTGCTGCGCCTCATGGGTGTGCCGGTGCTCACTGCGCCGTGCGAAGCTGAAGCCACGTGCGCGGTGCTCGCGATGAACGGAAAAGTGTTTGCATCGGGCACGGAAGATATGGACGCGCTCACTTTCGGCTCGCCCGTGCTGTATCGCCGTTTGACCTTCGCTGCAGCGAAGAAAGTGCCGGTGCTGGAGGTGAAGCTCGACCGCGCATTGGAGGAGCTGGGGCTCACGAAGGAGCAATTCGTGGACCTGTGCATCCTCTGTGGCTGCGATTACTGCGACACTATTCGCGGCATCGGTCCAAAGAAGGCGTTCGCCGGCATTAAGGAGCACAAGACCATCGAGAACTACATTGAGGTGCTGCAGAAGAGCAACAGCAAGGGCGTGACGATCCCGGACGAGTGGCTCGGCGAGAACCCGATCTACAAGCAGGCGCGCGAGATGTTCATCACCCCCGAGGTCGTGGACATCGGCGAGGTGGACATCAAGTGGAAGGATCCGATGGAGGAGGAGTTGCTAGACTTCCTCGTGAACAAGCACGGCTTCCAGGCGGCGCGCGTCACGAGCGCCATCGAGCGTCTGAAAAAGTCCAAGAGCACGCAGTCGCAGAAGCGACTCGACAGCTTCTTCATGGTGCTGCCATCCACGGGCACGAAGCGCAAGGCGGACGCGAAGGGCACCACCGCGGGCAAGAAAGGCGCCGCCGCGAAGAAACCAGCGTCCGCGGCGGCCATGAAGCGCGGCAAGAAGTAGATCGGAAGCTCGCTAGTGTTTTAGGAAACCCAACCCGTCCTGCTTTGCCAGGAGCTTCTTTTAATATAAGTAAATTGCACATTGATATTTGAGAAAAAGAGACAACAGCAGCTCATACCTTGAAAGTCAGTCATACACATATGATCATCCTACACTACACGCAAATTAATTACTTAACACTGCACTTCCTCTTCTTCTTGGGGCATCCGCATCAACGCTGCCACCTCTTGGAGTGCTCCGCCAGCCACACAAGTCCGTGGCACAGCAGCGTCAGGATGAACGCCACGTCCGACCGCGAAGACACTTCGGCTTCTTCATGGAAAAAGCGCAGTAGGTTCGCCGCGTACGTCGAGAACGCCGGGACCTGGTACATCACCGCGAGCTGTCGATTCAACGCACGGGCGCGCGCTGCGCGTTGCATCTCGTCTCGCACAGACTCGCGATGCCTCACACGGAGCGCTAGGATGCGGTCTTCTTCGATCCGGTCGGCCTCTTGCACGGCGTCAGCCATGAAGCTGTCTGCGTCGAGCAGCGCGTTCTCAGCATTTTTCATGGAGGAGAGCACCGCCTGGAAATCTTCCAGACCGATCAGCGTGCGCTCGAGACGACGCAAGTGCGCGATGATGACAGGAAACACGAAGTCCGAGCCCTCCGTGAAAATGCAGTCGAAGATCCGGAACACGGTCTCACTTGGGAAAGTGGTGGTAAACAAACACAAAAGCCACTGCCACACACATACAAATAAGGCAACATATCAGCACTCCCATACATATATCCCCAAATCACTGCATCGACAATCTTCCTACCTGAGAGCCCAGTAGCTCAAGAGGGAGCCCGACTTCAGCTGTGAATGCATCAAGTCTCGGAAGTTCGTCCGCGATCAGCTCTTTCAAAACCAGCATGTCCGTCTGGGTCTCTGCCATCGTCGGCGTGTAGTAGCCCGGATACAGATCCTCACAGATGACAGCAAGCAGCCAAAATGCTGCCTCTTCCTCTACCGCGAGCGTCAGGAACCCTACAATAAAATTTAGACCCTGGGAACGTTCACATATGATGATTAGTGAAGTCACGTCTACAAGATATCACGTTTGGCATGACGCTAGAGTCAAATCCTGGACGTACCTGGCAGTAGCCGACGGACGGATTCCGGATCGAATAAACTCGAAGGACGCGTCTCAGTACGGATCGGCCAGCCTCGGTGCAGATTTTCGTGCCCGAGTGTCCAAACGTGCGGTCGATATCAAGTTCGATCTGACGGAACGCCAAAGAATCGGTCGTCTCGGATTGCTCAACAAGTGATTTGTAGTACTCGATACCAGCGTTCTGCTGCTTCTCTCGTGCACCTGGCGCATTCAATAAATCCAAAATGTAATCAATACACCACCAAAGCTGTTTGAGTTCGATCAACAACGGAAAACCAATTTCTTACCCGAGACGTCCATGTACACGCGCTCTCTCCATGATCGAGGAATCCCAGCACGAGCAAGTTGCCGCACAACAGAGTTCTCTTTCGCAGCATCACCACGATACACTGAAAAGAAATGGGCACCGAACGCCAACTCCCAGTCGCTCACGCGCCGTTCTTCTCGGCAGTCCTCGTACGACCGCAGATGTGCCCACTCCTCTCGCACACGGTCTGATATCTTGAATCCGTAGTGATCGCGCATATCGCAACCGTAAATGTGCTCTTTGAACATGATTTCTCTCGCTACAGCTGCTGCCGCGGTGTCCATATCGCCATCCATTGCACCGCTCAAAATCTTGTCATCCGTGCAAAGGGTTCGGATGCGAACCTCGCCAGAACGCGTGCCTCGTAGCAGATACCATGCGTCCGTTGCGATCCGAGATGGCTTGCAAAACTGCGAAATATTGAGTTCCAGAAACCCGAGTGGCTCGTCTGCTCCTTCTAAAACTTCCTGCGAGCTCGGCTTCTTGGTGGTTGTTGCTGCTGGATTTGACTCTCCGGTGCAGTTGCCTGTTGGTTGATGGACCCATGTGGCTTTTTGTTCCGGTTCCCGACTGCATTCTAGTCCTTCCTCGTCTTCGCTGTCTGTCTCACCCGGAGGTGCGGAGTCTGCTGGTGAAGTTCCTTCGTCCGTACCAACCTCATTGCTCTCACTGCAACTACTTGCGCTCATCGAGCTCTTCCTGCCACCGCTCAAGTTACTCCCACTGGCTGGAAACATGTCGAAGAAGAAATTTTTCTCGTTAAATATCTGCACCACCACGCGGGTGTCACGTGGCGTCGCCTCATCGTCATCATCGGCTGTATTACCACCACCATTCCCACTCTGATTTGCCAGCGACGCCTCAAGATCAAGCTCAAGCGCGTGAGACCACGCAACGCCGCTCCCACTTGACTGGACTGAAGTCGATCTGGACGCCAGTAGCAGAGAGCCATTTCGGGTATCTTTCTCAGTCCCACTCCCTGCTGTTGCTGCTGCGTTTCTTGTTAATCGCTCGCCGCCGACAATCTGCACGACACAGTACGCGTCCAGCGACTGGCGGCTCTCGAGGTTGCGCGCGCCGACGACTTCCACCCACAGCCTTCTTCTGCAGCAAATCAGCACACATACAGAACACTTCGTGTGAGAACAAGAAAATGGAAAATAAGAGAGCGAGAAAGACATTGAACTGTGTGGCTACGCGCGGGCAGGGCAGCCGATGAGACCACAGCGAGTCGATACAGAGGAGAGAGACTCATGGCAGCTAGCTGCTCGCATGCGTCTGCGGTCCACGTCTGCCACCCACCGCCTGCTATGTGTGTGCATGCTGCACGAGACAACGTACTTGGCTCGCATGGCTTTCTGGTGCTTGTTCGCTTGTGCTGGACGTCGGAATTGTGACAGTAACGCGTTCTTCAAGCCTGATGACAAGCTTCACTTCGCCTGACTATGGGACAAAGCAAGCAAAGGAAAAGCAAACAACGTTTCGGAATTAAGCGAGGCAGAACCACAAACAGGACAGGCAGCCACCAAAATCTCTCTAGAAGAGCGAAAAACCTTTTGCAATGCGAGGTTTGTTGTCCATGTTGCTGTTGTAGAGAGAGATGCAGGCCGCAAACGGATGCTCTTGTAGAGAGATGCAGGGTCAACTGTCACTTGCAGCGCCGCGGTGGTGTCACCAAAAGCAGATGGACAAGGTGTCCCAGAAGTAGCTCTTGTCCAAAAAGAAGCCAAGCTCCAGAAGTAGCATTATTACTATAATCTGGATTGATCTTGAAGTAGGAATTCTGTTTCGCTTGGTGTGAAGTAGCATTGCAGCTGGGTTTAGTTGACACGAGTGCACTTTGAACTTTGGTTCAAACTCACAAGAGAGAGAAAAGCAACAGGCAAGCAAACTCCCATGTCCACGATGAAGGCCGAATTGTTTCGCGCGCTCGAGCGCATCGGCAACCTGATCGTCGGCAACTTCACGGTCTCCTTCCAGAACGAGCTGCGCTTCATGGTACGTTTCCGTAGTGTTAATGGATGTCAGATGAACACGACACTCACTTAGACTGCGACTGTGAACATGGTTTGTTGCTGTTGCTTGCTTGAAACAGTCTGAGGCTGCGGGATCGACAGTCGCCCAGGCGATGCGCGCAGACTCCGTGCCCATGCAGCAAGTCGCAAAACACACGGCAGGGGCGCTCGCAAGGCTGTAGAGCGACGATATTATCAAGCAGACCTGAGGGGTATCGCAAGAGAAGCAAGTAACAGCGCGCCACGTTGGACGGGAGAAAGAAGATTCCAACCCCCATCCATCGTCACGAGGGAGAGAGTGTATTGGTAATAGATAAGTGTAACGTTATGACTGTGATCGTCGCATTGGCTTGAGCCTTCATTCGCCGTCCTCACCAGCACGTCTTGCCTCCACCGCCCGCTCACGCCGCAGTGCCTTTACTACTGCTACCAGCTTCAGCTGTCGAAGACTCGCCGCCCTTCCATCGAAGAATCAGTTTGTTGCGAGCCGTCTCGGCTTGCGCTTGCGCGATTCGCTTCTGCAACAACTTGAACTTCTTCTCGTACTTCTCGGCAGTCGTAGCTTGCGCTTCGATCAGCTGTTTGGACTTGTAGAGACGAAAGATATCGACCAGCAGACGGCTCTGAAGCAAAAGATTCTTGGCGTGTAGACTGATCCGAACCGCGTTCTTCAGCGTTTCTTCACCGTTTTCAAATTTCCCAAATTCGATTAGCTTTGGTCCGAACAGCGTCATGAGTTCGGCTATGGTTTCGCTGCAGCTCACGTGGTTCCCCATTCGTTCCAGCGACTCGTGAAGAATGGTGAGCAGGCTAGGTCGGAGATTCTCGAGAGCGACGTGCCGTCCGAGGTCAATATTGTTTCCTGCGTTCACTGGATTGGCGACCAGTTCCTGGGATCCCCACAGCCACTTCGCCAGCACAAGATCATACTACAAAATGAAATTAGAAATACACAATGGGCGAGTGATTGTGCTGGCATCCGAATGGGTAAAATGTCCAATGATGGCTAAAACATACCTTAGCACGGAGCTCAACGCTGCAGCCGTTGTAGATGAGGTTTCGCAAGCCATCCATCTCAAGGATCCTCGCACCAAACTCCAGAAGCACGACGTTGGGACAGAACTGACGTATCTGAGGGGCTGACGATCCGCTCGGCGACGAAGTTGCAAAGCTCGGATCCGCTGCGCTTCCACAGTACGTTAGCACTTGGAGCGCTTCAATCCACACTGATAAATAGGCGTCCGGATACGATGTGGTAGTGGTGCCTATCGGAGGAAGCAGCTTCTCGATGACATAGTTGATGTTAAAAACCGTGTCTTTCACTTTCCCAATCGCAACAGCATACTGCAAGGTACAACAAATTATGAGTCAGTGAATCAAAATCCATGGCGACCTAAACCCCAAATCACTTCATTTACCTTTGCGATCAAAATGTGGCATCGCGCGACAAATAGCTTGTAGAAAATAGTCGACTCGAGTGTGGCTTTGTTGGTCGCAAACAGCTGTAACATCTGCGCGATACTCAGTCCAAACTCAAAGTATCTGCACTGCTGCCCTTGAAGACGGCAATGCAAGTAGAGCATGTCGAACAGTGTCGCGATAAGCATTAGTTGAATGCTTTTGTTCGCCGCATACGTCTGTATGTTAGTTTGCACTTGATGAATCGCCTTCATCGAAAACGCCAGAGCCTCACACGGATCGCTACAGGACATCACGTGGAGCTTAAGTCCGTCGATTACGCTGTTGAGGTATGGCTCTTGCAGAATCCCAGTCGGTTTGGTGTCAGGTGCATTCAGGAGCACATTGATATCGTCCAAGAGCGGTGTAATCTTCTTCACCTCTCCCGTTCTGTCACATTCAGGCAAGAATGTCAGATTATTTCCTACGATGTCTTTGCAAGAACTCACAGGATGTACATTTTTACCTGAGAAAGTAAAACCCCGAAATGACCAACTGGTGCACTCGCATCTCGCGACTTGCGTTCGTGTGCGTTGCTATGTTTTTGAAGAAATCGTCGACGGCTTTGATTCGACTGAGAGCTTCATTTCCACCTTCAAAGTAGAAGGATGTGGCATAGGCATGACAGGATATCTCAACAAGCCACAACTATTGACACCACCACTCAAAAACAGCAAATACTGTTAGAGATCAAACCCGAACTCAGCAATGTTTTTCTTTACACGTACCTGGAAAGTGGTGTCAAACTGGTCTGGGACGCTTCGTTGCACGAATCGCAGGTTCTGTAGAAATCCAGAGTGATGCTCTCCGTTCTCTGGATACTTTGCTAGCAACGACACCGCATGTAGCTTCACGAGATGTGCTCTCAACTTCCCAAGAAAGTACTCTTTGAACACGGCTGATGAAGCCACTTCTTCCTCAGTTTCTTTCGTGCAACGCGCACAAAACGTTATCGCTGCGCATAAGATTTCCAGAATCTGTCGATTCTTCACCGCACGCTCGGTCTTTGATAGCTCCATCAGCAAATATTTGGTCTTGAATAGACGATAGTGCCATTCGTGCTGTTGGGAAATGCAGAGTAGCGAGGTCGGAATCAGCGACTATTCCAATACATACCCTATGATCATCGGTCCAAACACCAGCTAAGAGCTTACCGTAATCGTATCAGGCTGTGCTTGCAAAGCTTGCTCGACGATGTGGATGCACCTCGCAGCTCGCGCCAATCGCTTCCGCCATAGCTTGCGGTCAATGCGATTCGTCTCGGACGGCGACGTCACCACACAGATCTCTGCCAAGAGTACGTTCGCATGGAACACGATTTGTTGTGCAGCAACGCCAAGCCTGGCTGCATCTACCCCACACACCGCCTATATGATTAAATGATACATCGGTTGCAGCCATTCGTCAGAACAATGTCCACCACTTCAACTCCATGTAACTAATCTTTTGCAATCAACAGGAACGATACCTCAAGGCTCGTAATCGCCTGCGGGATCATGTCATGCGCCGCCAGCACAGACGCGAGCTCCCAGAGCTGCGCAATCTCTGCAAGCGTCACTGCACCTTCTTCTTCCGCCAGCATCGACATCGTCATCGTCCTCAGCAATGACAATGTTGCCGCTGTGCCAATTGCAAACTGGGTCTGAAAAGCTCGAAGTTGCCGTTTTGCAAGTTGCCGCGCTTTTAGCAATTCATTTCTAGCTTTGAATTGAGTTTGAAATGCTTCACTTCTGAATTGCAAATTGCTTGTTCAATTATGAATTATGGAATTTGCTTTTTTCTGAAACCACAGTTATGCAATTCAATTTCGAATTGCTGAACATCTCAGTTGCTTTCTTTCTTCTTGACATCACGCTTTCAGAATTGAAGCCAATTGAGTCTCTCGTGTACGACAAGTTAATGCACGGCTTCCCAGTAGCGCTGCACGCCGAGGGCGAGGCGGTGGGTGTCGGCGCGGCGTTCCTCGTCGACAGCTTCGCATATGCGTTGGTGGCGGTTGCGGCGGCCGTGCAACTTGTGCGCAACTGCTGCCGGTATCGGCCCTGGACTGTGCAGAAAATGATCCACCTGCTCATGTTCTTCGCGACGCTGAGTACGTTGGATCCTTGTTTGTCTGTTTATGGTTATATTGCTGCATTGCTAACTGCATGCCATGTATTGGTGTAATTATATGATGTGCCTCCTGGGAATTATGATGCTCTATCTATCAGTCCGCGCAGTGTTCCTGGTGCTCGTTGGCTACGACTGGTGCGATGTGCTCACAGGCAAGCTCAACACATCCAAGTGCGGCACAGCCGAGCGCGATTTGTTTTACATTTTGGACCAGCTCCCGATCCTCGCGCTATTTGCCGTGTATGCGCTGCTGATGCAGTTCTGGGCGGAAGTGTACTATAACGCAGTGGACCAGATTGTCATCTTGTCGTCTTTTGTCAAACCGATGGTGAAAGCGCTGATTGCGGTACGTTTCTTGCAGAAGCAACATTGAGGATGTCGCGTTTGCTGATATTTGCATATGCTGATGGTATTTGCTATGTGGACATGTGTGTTTATTGCAGATTGTGTTTTTCGTCCAAGTGCTGTTCTGGGTCTTCTATGCGTCGGCTTGGCGCAGCGAACGTAAGAGGCACTCACACCTGCACACTCTCTGAATGCGTGGCAACAACCAACCATCGTTTGCTTTCTTTTGGTGTCATATAGGAGCATTTTTCACAAAGAGCCAAGCGATTCTGAACATGGAGATGTTTTTGATTGTCACAACGGGGTTCATCTACTACGGCAGAAAAGCATACGTGGAGCTACGGTGAGTGCTGCTCATTATAAAGGAGAATAAACCTGTCGTTTCATATGCGTACTTGACATAACCTCGACTGATTTGCTATCTTTACTGTCTGTCGAGTGTAGATCTGTGCCGGTGGAGCTCGGAATCCGTTCCAGGAAGCTCAAAGAGGTGAGTCGTTGATGTCACCCTTCACTGTTATTCCCAATGTGTCAATGCACTTAATGGCTAACTCATGTTGGTGGGAACTCTGTGCAACCAGCTCGCGTTGATGACCTCAATCTGCACGTCTTGCTTCATGATGCGCTGTGGTCTGCAAATCTTCTTGTCCACCGAGAAGCAGCAGCTCCACGACAGCAGCACGTGGTTCATCGTGTTCGTGTACTACGCGCTGCTCGAAATTTTCCCGTCGATCTCGATTCTGTACTTTAACCGACGACTTCCGCTCCGACGACGATCGCGTGGCGCCTCGGGTAATCGCACGCGAAGCCTGTTTTTCTCTAAGGGCATTGACCACAGCGCCACTCCAGATGACTCGCTTCGCGCAAGCCTCCTTCGCTGATGAGAGAAGTTGGATTTGCCTCTGCACATTAAATAGGGTGGCAGGTATTTTGCTTTTAAATTTGTTCCAAGCCAATTGTAAATTGATTGATTTTTTATGCTTTGTACACGCGACGTGATGATGGGGAATGCGAATGATAGATTGCCCATGTCTCTACTTGGTGCTCAGCTCGATCGAGACCTTCTCCAAGAGCTCGAGCATGCGGTCGTTCTCTTCTGGGGAACCCACGGTGGCGCGCAAACAGTCGTCCAAGAGGAGCTGGTTGCCGCGGTAGCGGATGACGACGCCGCGATCCGCCATCTGGCGGTACACTTGCAAGGAGTGCGGGACCTGTCGTGCGGACACAATCAGTCAAGTAACAGCAGCGTGAGCACAAGAGTTCATCATTTCGAGATTGTCATCACCAAGAAAGAATTGCGTACCTCGAACAGGATGAAGTTCGAGTCCGATGCGTAAACCGCACGCACGAAAGGGAGCTTTCTCAGCGCCTTGGTGACGCGCAGCTTCTCGCTCTTGATGATGGCGACCTTGCGGTACAACTTGTCGATACTGTTGAGAGCCTCGAGCGCGACCTGCAAACACAAATAATTGAACCCTCAGTCATCGCGATCCTACCATGACATTACATCAGTACTAAGGGTAGGTGGCATCCATCGTCTTACCTTGGCAGTGAGCTTGTTGATGTTGTATGGTGCCTTTACATTGTTGAGGATCTGGATGAGGCGAGGGTCACCGAAGGCGCTTCCGAGACGGATGCCAGCGAGACCAAAGCCCTTGGAGAGCGTCTGCATCACAATCAGGCGAGGGTACGTGTTCACGAGCGTGCACATGCTCGCGGTTTCCGAAAAGTCCACGTACGCTTCATCCACGACCACAAAGCCCTTGTACGACTCGGCGTTGAGGATCGTGAGGATATCCTTGGTGCGCAGAGCGTTGGCAGTTGGGTTGCCCGGGCTGCACAGGAAGATGATCTTGGTCGCAGGCGTCGCCGCCTTGAGGATCGCTTGCGGGTCGATGTGGAAAGAAGGCAACGGGAGGTCGTCCTTGAGATGGGAAAACAGTGGCGAAAATGTGTGAGACTAGTGAACATCCCAAGCAATCGACTCTTTGTAGTATTGCATCGGAAGCTAAGCTCACCTTGAGACCCTTTGGGTTCTCCGCTGGCGCCTCCATCTTGAGTGGCACCGAGATGATGTCCACGTCGTGGATGTTGGCGCACACCTGGTACATACCGTACGTTGGCGGCGTGATCAGAATCGAGTCCACGCGAGGGGTGCACGCGACGCGGATCACGAGATCAATCGCTTCGTCACTGCCGACGCCCAGGAAGATGTTGTTGATCTGCACTTTGTCGTCACCCGAGTTGGTGTTTCTATCGATGACAGAGAAGCGCA
The DNA here is from genome assembly GCA_038050625.1 of Pythium sp. MPC-2022a. Taxonomy (NCBI): domain Eukaryota; phylum Oomycota; class Peronosporomycetes; order Pythiales; family Pythiaceae; genus Pythium; species Pythium sp. MPC-2022a. The sequence continues at coordinate 26,462 of JALBZB010000183.1, forward strand.
TGGTTAGCGATTGATGCATCAGCAACTCCGAAGTAATAGCCCAATATCGACTCACCTGAAGTCAGCGAGCGCTTGCTTCAACTCGTGCTGGTATGGGCTTGGGTATCGTTCGAGCACCTCTGGGATAAGTTCGTGGTTGCTGGCCAGTGGAGGGCCGAGGCTGTTCTCATTCGCATCCAGCAGAATGCCTGCGTAATAGCATCACACAAACCAAGGTAAGCAAAACGCGCTACTTCACCTTACAACCACACACAGTCCGTTGCAAATCATCTTACCCTGGTCATAGTCGTCGCGCGCGCATCGGTACGGCGTGAGCGCGAGGATGTTGGGGCGGATCAGGCGCTCCACCTCGTCCTCCGACTCCGTGACCACTGGCGTCTGCGGCGCGCTCTTCTTGGCTGGTGGTGCAGCTGGGGTCGTCGTCTGCGTGCGTCCGAGGAAGTAGCCAACACCGAGGCCCGCGGCCGCCCCCAACGCCAACACGCTCTGCTTGTCCATCGCTCAGGTCGCTTCTGACGCTTGCCGGCTTCGCTGCAATTGCGTTACTAAAGTGTGTCTGGCGGTTGTGTGAGTGGCTTGACTGTTGACCTCATCGACTGATGATTACTTGGTGCTTCGCTGTGTTTGATTGGGCAGAAAGGGTGTGCAGAATAATTTTTAGCCAATAGAAAATGATAGGAAGGCCGTGTTCAACACCACAAAAATAATCGCGCGCTGCTTCGCGGCTTCCTTGAGTTTCGTATCTAGAAGGAAGCACAGTACTACAGAATCCCAACTCGAACTTAGTCGAATACAAACAGCAAAAATCACACCACCAGCAAACTTTTTCGGCAAACGATGGCATCGCACAAGAGTTATCTATGGCCTTTGCGCCACAAACTGCTAGCACGGTTACGCGAGAATCTCAAAGAGCTCTTGGAGTTAATGCAAGATCACGCATGTGAGTGGGTTCATGCTTGGAAGATACTCTTCGGTCGGATCTTGTAAACCCCAAAATCGAAAATTGTCGCGCTATTCGGTGAACTTTGACATTCCGCCTGCTACGTAGTCTGATTTCCATTGCATCTGTGCCACAACTGCAGTAAAAGTCCAATATGCGAGCTCGAAAGCAGTGTTCACTACGGCTTGTCCTGTGGGATGGCAGTACGTTGCCAATTTGCCATCGCGAGGCAGTCACGTCCTCATCAGTGATAAGCTCCATCGAGGCAATCCGTGTCGTTATTATCTATATTACGGTAACATCAAATTGACTTGATTCTACTACTGGCTGGTTTTACCCTTGATTAGCCGCTATGACACATTTTACAGAATCCCAAATGTCGTCTGAAGGTTACACAAACAAAGATTTGCAAATCAAAGCAGTACATGAAAAGCTCCACTTGCTCATTCCTCATCACTCCACCAGCGGCACGCAAGCACCGAGATCTTCCAACTCCACGCTCCATATCATTCCCACCATGAGCGCCACTGAACTCCCGCATCTCTCGGAGCTGTTCATCGATGGCGCATGGGTCGCACCTGTCAAGAAGCAGTACTTTGACGTGATCAACCCGGCGACCGAGCAGGTGATCCAGCAGGTCGCGCGCGGCACTGCGGAAGATGTCAACTTGGCGGTCGCCGCCGCCAAGCGCGCGTTCGCTACCTGGGGGGAGACCACGGGCAAAGAGCGCGCCGTGTACCTGCGCGCAATGGCGGACGCGGTCGAGAAGCACATCGACGCGCTCAGTCGCCTCGAGACGCTCGACTGCGGCAAGCCGCTACCGGAAGCCGTGTGGGACATGGAAGATGTCTCCGGCTGCTTCCGCTACTACGCGACTGCGGCCGAGAACTTGGACGCGCGCCAGTACGAGAAAGTGGACCTACCGCTCGAGGACTTCCTAGGTGCGCTGCGCTTCGAACCGGTGGGCGTCGTGGCGGCGATCATCCCGTGGAACTACCCGGCGCTCATGGCGCTGTGGAAGATCGCGCCGGCGCTTGCTGCGGGCTGCACTGTCGTGCTCAAATCATCCGAGCTCACGCCACTGACGGCGCTGCAGCTCGCGCAAATTGCGTCGGACGTCGGTCTTCCTACCGGTGTGCTCAACGTCGTGAGCGGGTACGGTCCAGAGGCTGGTGCGCCGCTGGTCTCGCACAAGGACGTCCACAAGGTGGCGTTCACGGGCAGCGTCCCGACTGGTCGCGCCATCATGACGTCCGCTGCTGCTGAGATTAAGAAAATTTCGCTCGAGCTCGGTGGCAAATCGCCCGCGATTGTGCTCGACAAGGCGCACATTGACCGCACGGTCGAGTGGGTCATGTTTGGCTGCTTCTGGACGAACGGACAGATCTGCAGCGCCACGTCGCGTCTGTTACTGCAGGAAGACATCGCGGACGAGTTCATCCACCGCATCGTGCAGGAAACCGAGAAGCTCGTCGTCGGTGATCCGCTCGAGAAGGGCGTCCAGGTCGGACCACTCGTCAGCAAGGCGCAACAGCAAAAAGTGCTCGCGTACATTGACGGCGCGGTGCAGGAAGGCGCGACGATCGCAGGCCAGGCGATGCCCGCGGCCATTGGTACGCACCCGAGCGGTTATTATGTGCACCCAACGATCCTCACGAACGTGAAGACGCACATGAAGGTGTGGACTGAGGAGATCTTTGGCCCCGTGCTCTCGGTCATGACGTTCAAAACCGAAGCCGAGGCGATCGCGCTCGCGAACGACACGGAATTTGGACTGGCAGGCGCTGTGTTCACGTCTGACGAGGGGCAGATGAAGCGCGTGACCAAGGCGTTGCGCGTGGGCATCGTGTGGAACAACTGCTCGCAGCCGTGCTTCGTGCAGCTGCCGTGGGGAGGCATGAAGAAGAGCGGCACAGGCCGCGAGCTTGGACCTTTCGGTCTGGACGCGTACTTGGAGCCCAAGCAGATCTGCACCTACGTCGCGGACAAGCCCTTTGGTTGGTACACCAGTGTGTAAGCTAGAGTTCTCTTTCAAACTTTGTTTGTTAATGATTCTGTCTTTGATAACACAGAGCTCGTTACGTTAGAGTGAGGTCTCATGATACACACCTACTTACCCTGTTCTACCTACCTTACCTTCTAATAATTCAATGTTGCATGACGAAAATGCACAAACGCAGTGGCCGCATAGTATCGTTCCTCTTCTTCTTCTTGGGACGCGTCGCGTGCTCCCACGCGTAGATCGCCAGAGAGCAAGCGGACCTCCAGCACGCCGTCCGGTTGCATTTCCGCATGTGGATTGACAGTGTTGCTCCTGTTGTTGTTGTTAGTCCTGGAGTAGCGCTTCTGAATACTTCGAATGTGCCCACAGCCAAACGGTGTGAGCACGGGGTCGCCCACGCAGAACGGCGTCTGCAGGATGGCATTACGGAGATCGCTGCCATTCGACGATGTATCGGGCCCAATGTCGCGCACTTGGATCAGCCCGTAGCCAAACGCGAAGCGCACGCAGCAGAACCCCGAATCGAAGTGCGTTTCGCGAATGATCCCGACGCCAAATGGGTGGCAGCGAACCAGACTCCCCGTTGAGAGGATGCAGTTTGGAGATAGGTACGCCTCGTGGCTCCAGGGAAACTTGACTTCGATTCGCTTGTCGACGACGCGAAGCGCAGTGACTACGCCAGGGCCGTAGATCGTAGCGATCATGTTGCCAACATCTGTATACATCAAGAGAGATGGATCGTTGGAAAGACTGGTTAGTGACTACGATAAAGAAATGAGAGACGTTGACAATAATAAGCACACCAATTACACACTTACGAGCATTTGGAAGCAGCGCCTGGAGGTCGCTCGCAAAGCTCAGACCTTTCCGGAACAACAGCGACCTGACCACTTTGACGTCCAGACGGAATCGGTTCAGCAAAGTGAAGATGTACTCGGAGGACGAAGCCCCCGGGTCTTCGCCCAGGTATCTCGCAGTTGACTCCCAGACCGAGTTCATCGTCTCGAGCTCCATTTCCAGATCTTCATAGGTGGATTTGATCTCTAGAAGCCGTCGACGCATGTCCGTAATGAACTTGCTGTCCATCGTGTACTCACGCGGGACGTACTTTGCGACTGCACTCCCGCCATTTGTATCTGCATCAACGGTACTGCTGATGCTATCTGACAGCTGCTTTGAGCGACCTCGCTTGATCGCAGCAAGTAGCGCTGCTTGGGGATTTATTGCTGGTGGTGGTGACGCCAGTGCTGAGCTTTCATTTAGGGCAGGACTGTCTTTTGATGCATCTTGAGGATCTTGTCTTTTTCTAATCGAGGCAAGTAATGCAGCATGGCTGCTGTCACCATTTGTAGCTGGTGTGTGAGCTTGGTCTTCACTGGATGATGCTCCTGATGATGATGATGACGACTCATTCTTCCGCTTCTGGATCGCTGCGAGCAGTGCAGCACGTGGATTCACAGGCTGCTCTTGCTTTTCAGTATTGTTCGCTGATTCATCATGCTGCCGATCAGCACTTTGCTGTTGCTGGCGCTTCGTGATGGACTCCATCAATGCCGAGCGACCATCACTTGAACTTGACGCACTGCTTTCACTTGAGCCAGTCGATTCAGACGAAGGTGATGATGGCTGCTGCAGTTTCCGATTCTTCAGAGCATCCATGAGCGCTGATCGATTATCGACTGGACTGTTAGATGCCGCGTGGCCCTTCTCTGAAAGTTCTGACTCAGTCACCGGTTGCTGACGCCTTTTTATGGCTTCCATCAGCGCTGAATGGCTCGTTGGCCCTTGTGTTGCTGGTTTCTTCCCATTTTCTACTACCGGGGCTTTCGTAAGTTGCTGCTGTTCCTCATCGTCTTGGTCCAACACATTCCGCTGACGAATCGCTGCGAACAGAGAACTGCGCGGGTTTGACGACGGAGGTCCGCCAGTAGTTGTAGACGTCTTTGCTGCACCGTGGAACAGTGGCGGTCGTCTGTCGTTACTCCCACCTCCTCTACTCTGCTGCTCAAATTGTTCTCTGAGCCGCTGCTCCTCCTTCCGAAAGCGCTGCAAGTCACTCGCCATCTCTTCTTTGATTTCGTTCTCAACCTGCAAAATCCCGCTCTGCAGCGCCTTGAACTGCGAGACGCAGATGAGGTTCGAGAACCGCTTTGCGTCAGCGAGGGAGCTGAGATCGTTGATAAATAGCAGAATGTCACCTTCGCCTCGATCCTGCCACACAGAGTAAGAATAGGTCTCTTCAATGCAAACCCTGTTCACGTGCAAACAATAGGCTAATGGCACCGATACACGGCACTTACGTGGATGAGCTTGATAATAAACTGCAACAGGGTTGTCGTGCGGTCGATCGACTTTGTTTCTGAGAGCTATTTGAACCAGAAAAGCGAGACAAGATACAAACCATCAGCACATTTGTTTCCTCATCACCTAGTAGTTCAAATGGTAGGTAGCACCAACGTACCTTGAGCAAGGACGCAAGGGTTACACCACTGGCATCGCCGAGCTCGGTTCCTGAATTCAGCAGGTTGCCGATTGCCAGAACCAGCTCGAAACAGCGTGCAAGTCGTTCACTGTGCAGAATCTCGTCGCAAGCGCGTGTGATCGCCTGGATTCGATCTCGCAACTCTCTCTGCTGATGGTGGAACTGCGACGCAAACAGCATTGCAGACATCTACACTTACATAGACATACATATTGTGGGATCCCACTCATTGTAAGTATTGAGAACAACTTGAGACCAATGCTAAGCAATAGAAAATGTGCTTTACCTTCTCTGTCACGCGTGAGATTTCACACATTTCAACGAGAAACCGCTCCGCGATCTCAAGTCGCGCGCGGGAGCCTTGAAAGCTCGTGTATCGCTTCACTTCCACACTCGTCGGTGCGATTTCATACAGGTTCGAGAGCCGCTCGGGTGTGAGGAACTCAAAGTCGCAGCTTTTCAGACTGCTGATGACCTTTTCGACCCCGCCGAGCGCCTTGAACTGGGACAAACCGATCGAGATGTTGTTCGAACGACGTGAGTCCAGCGCTGAGAAAGTCTTCTTCTGCCCGCTTCCTGCTTTCTTCACTGTGTTTTGCTTGGTGGCTGCGCTTGTCGAGTCTCCAAACAGATGCTCCAGTTCTTGGAAATCGTGCGGCGAGAGTGTGATTGGAGCGGTTTTACGCCGGGCGGTGACTCGTGTCCAGATCGACTCGCTTGCTTTCTTTGTCTCCAAGCTCGTCCAGTGCACTTTGCGAAACGCAGAGCTCCCTCTTCGATTCAGTCGACGTGAACCAACACTCTCTCTTCTACAAACACAAACAGTAACAAGTTCGTCGGTCAAGCAGTCTACATACCAATTGACTTCGGTATCAACTGCTTAGTCGTACCTCGCCAATGGAGCAAGCGAATCCGTGTTTGGTCCGCTAGGTCCCGCCGAGAACACCTCGATTGTCGCCATCTCGACATTGTCCTGCATCATTTTCTGCGCCACGCCGCTCGCTGGAACACCAAAACCGAGCATTTTGAAGTATTTGTCCATCGCCGGGTCGCGTCTCAGTGCTGCGTACTCAGCGCATTCGCTTTGTTCCTGGTTCTGACCTGCCGCGCTGCCGTTTCTCTTCCGCTATTGTCCATCGTAAACACATACACACAGTTAGCTTTCAGCTACAAGGTTTACCGAGTTCTTATCTCCTCCACAAACTCAAACCTCATTGTCTTTCTCTTTCAAGAAGCAGCGGTCGCAGGTCTTCATTTGAGGCCCCTTGCCGTTCAACTGAATGTAATGACGCGAGCATGGGATGCAGACGACGCTCTGGCACGCAGGACACTGGTGCTGCCGACTGAAGAATGAAAACGGCACCATACATTGCGCACAAGCGCTGCCTGGGTCCGACGACAAGATCCCTCCGACCAAATACGACACTGGATTCGAGATCAACGATGTTGGTATCCCCAGAATGCTGTCTTCATCTGCTTGCTGGTCGCCTTTCTTGTTCGCCATGGCAGCAGCGTCACGATTTCGCTGTACTACCAAGAGCTCTTCTTCCTCTTGTAGACGCACAGAGTCCATGTACTGTGCGCAGCGCTCAGCGCCGATACTCGCAGCACGCTTCCAGCTGATTGATTGAGCCATTTCCATGCACGCCTCCCACGCTCGCGAGTATTCTTCCTCGGAAACGACTCGGTAGCGCAGCTTCACTTGCTTTGCTCGCACGATCGAGAACGAGTTGTCGAGCTTGATCGAGAGACTGGGCCTGAATTTGGTTTTCACACGAAAAATCCCCTCAGTCCACAAATCCGATGCAGAGATCAGCATGGGCTTTGCAAGATCGCGCTCTTCGTCAAACGAGATGCACACGTTGATGTCCTGCACCAGCACTTGAAGCTGAATCACCAAAACGGGAAGGTTCTCTTTCAGCATGAGCGGAACGTGCACCACCGAGCCGCGGCTGTGAACCAACATAATAAGACACAAGTTAGATCATTAATCGACTGGGAGCCAAACGAATAAATAAATATTCGTACCCGATGTTGAAGTCGTGGAACGACTGCTCATGGAGAAGGTACCGCGGCAGCGAGCAGTTCTGCAAGTGCTTGATCTGGTCCGGATCTGAATCAATGCCCCGCGTGATGGAACTGTCGGCGTTGATACCTTCGTTGAACTCGAGCTTCTCATCACCGAGCAGTGGTGCCTCTGGCGCACACTGAAACAGGTTCGGCGGCATTTGATTCTCTAGATCCTCAAGAAATCCCGACTCGTTTTCTTCGTGTTCTGGAAACGGTGCGAGAAAGAACGTGACAGCGTTGAGTGCGCTCAGAAATGACGCAATCTGCGTTGCGTTTGCGTAATTGAACAGAAGCGCATGCGGCTCGTAGTATTTCTCAACGAGCATGCGTCTCTTGGTCAAGTTCTGCATTCGCAAACGCAATAGTTGGGATCATAACTTGTGAGACGTTGTCGGAGTCGTATGTCAACGAGTCACAAGATCAACACCACATTATTCCAAGTACGAACCTCGAATGCACGATGCAGCAGCTTCTTGTTGAGCGCGAGGAAGAGAAACGCGCGCGCTCGACCCCACCCAATGAACCGCAGCGTCTCGGGTGACTCCAGCGCTTTGACCTCGGCGACGAGACCGTGGTCGTCTCTCAATACTGTTCCTGTCTCCAGCAAGAACTCGTAGTAGGGCTCTTCGGGCCATTCATTCAGAAACGATTCCTACAGACACCACACAGAGCAGTTAGATAGTCATTTTAATTAGAGTGCAGGTTGACAAACCTATACAAGCACACACAGAACACCAAATCCACTCCACACCTTGATACCATTGCGCAGCACAGTTTCCAGAGCTAAAACAAACGCGCGAGCCGATCCTTCGTGCAGCGGACTGTCGGGCTTCGCCATGAACGATGACACCAAGTCGGTCACGCACTGTTTGAGCGCCTCGATCGCGTCACTTTGTTCGGCTGTGATCTCTTTCTTCCCAAGCGCACGCTTATGAGCCAGCTTCCGCGCCAAGTGCGGCTTCAGCAAGCCTGCCCACCGGTTCTTCTTCTTGTCCACGAGGTACTTCGCGTTCGCCTCCTGCGCCGCGGTCTCTGCTGCTGCAAACGCACGTCTTGAGGTGACGAGGAATCGGTACTGAAGACGCTTGTGGCGAACCAGCGAGTACGAGTTGTCCCACCGGAACGTGTACATGCAGCCCTGCTTCAAGCTGTCCAGGCGGTCTTCGATCCATGTCGGCGCTGATGGATCCTCGTGCTCCTGCTTCTTCTTTAAGTCGGGGCCACTGTCGTCGCAAAAGCTGCTGCTACGCGATTTTGCTGGATTCTGCTTCATTTGCGGTCCGTCTTCGCTCGTTACGCTGGCTTTGTATCGCACGAGGTCGTGCACCGGCGCGCCGTTCTCCAGCATCTGGAAGCCGATGTCGTACTCTTCGAGCTCAAACTGCCACACGAGGCACTCCTCGGTGTCGCAGTCGCGCGAGTCTTCACCTTCCGAGTGGATGCGCACAGAGACATCGGCGACGCTTCCTCGTCTGCGTTGAAGTTCAAAGCAACCGCAACACATGTACAACAAATGAGCTCCTCGTCTATATCCTACTATCAGTCAACAGCGCCAGCATGAGCAGCGTGAATCAAGACCTACCGCACGTCGAGCGGGATCCACGGCGTCGCTTGTAGCAGGAACGCAATGGCGCTCATGCGCGGCTGTCGTGCATCGGGAGACGGTGACAAAGGCGAAGGCGGTGGCGGCATGCCTGTCTGCCCGCAGTCGCTTCTTCTTCGTTCGCGGCTCGGTTCTTTTCTTTCTTGCCGCTTTCTGGTTCAAAAAGAAATTTGGCGCGGAATTTGATATTTTTCACCAATCAAAGCTTTCTGCCATAGGTTTTGACCAATCAGAGTGAAGATCTGTTGCAGCCATGTTGAAGGGTGGCGAGAAATTGACAGAAAGCAACATGGCTGCAACGTGACATGGAATATCTTGAGCGCGTTTGTGTTCTGGCGGCATTATTCATTCGTATTATTAAGTATAGCACGCGTGTGCAAATGTGTAGTCTCTGTGTGTGATTGCCGTTGCTGGCTACAGTGCTAAATACTCGCGGCGCTTGTTCATGCGCTGGAAGGTCGTGGCGCAGAGCGCGCCAAGCACCGAGAAGCCTCCAGCGGTGAGCAGCCAATGCACAAACGAGTCACTGTTGGTTTTATCAGCTTTACTACCAGCAGTGACTACGTTAGCAGCGGCTGAGATGGTCGCGATCTCTTCCTGCACCTGCGGCAGGGTCTCGGGAGTCCGCGCGGGGAGCGGCGGGTACGTCTCCTTGACCTGTTCTTTCGCGACTGGGAACGAACGCGGCACGTTCACCGGATGGTAGTCGCAGATGTCTTGCCACGTGCCTGTCTGCGCGATGTGCGTCTGGATGATCGACGTGAACTGCTGCAGCGGACAGTCCATCGCGCAGCTGTCGAGCTTCACGGCAGTGCGCGGACTCTGTGGGGACCACACGAAGAGGTTGACAAAGTAGGTCGCCTGCTCGTTGGTGCTGCTGCTGCTTGGCTGCTGGCGGTGCAGCTCGAAGAAGAGCGTCGTGCCTGGGTACAGCGCGGTCGAGCCATTGAACGCGGGCATCCCAGCGCCAAAGTTGAACTTCATGCCCATCATGAGCCCAAGGCCATGCAGCAGCTCGCGGTGGCCGTGGAACGAAAAGTACTTGGTCGACTTGGCGCGGCTCCAACCTGGGGCTGCAGCGTTGTTCAGTGTCTGCATCAGCAACTGCGGGAAGCCTCCGATCGTCGTCGTGATCTCGCGCGGTGTCGAGTAGAGTCGTTCCATCAGGTTCTGGAACGCGAGCTGGCTGATCTCGTCCGTGAGCTCGGGTGTGAGTCCGGGCGTCGACGCGAGCTCTTCGTCCTTGTCAAAGATGAACATGTCAGCGACGTCCTTGATCGCAACGACATGGTCCTCACCCTTGCCCGAGAAGAACTCCTTGCCGCAGATCTTCGCGATGCTCGCGAGCGCCTTGGCGTGCTCCGTGACGAGCTGCGCGCCTCGCGTCGCTGAGTAATGCATCGCGTGTTCGTTCATCACGGACCAGCAGGGACTGTTCGCGGTGAAGTCGTGCTCGTTCTCCCAGAGCTGCATGAACACAGGGATCGGTTGCTTCACGTACCCAGCAGGACCAGTGCCATCAGGATAGAGTCCGTAGCCAAACGAGATCGCGCTCTGGCCGCACCGAGTGGCGGCGTCGGCGCGGAAGTAGGTTTCAAAGTGTGAGTGGTCGTCGCTGTTAAACGACGACGAGAGGAACTGTTTCTCATCTACGTACACTTCTCGCACGTGTCGTCCCGTGGCCTCCATCTGCATCATCCCGCGCTCCGTGAGTTGCTCGGGAGGCACTTGGTACGCCTTCATGTTGGGCATGTTGTTCGGGCAATGCGCCTTCACGGTCGGGTTCGGCGCTCGACTTCCATGGCGCGACAGCGAGACCAAAAGCACCAACTCCGAGTCGCTGGCGGTAGACTCTCCATATACTGTCGATGGTGCTGCGGTCGCGATAAGTAGCAGCGAGAGCAGGCAAGTAGCGGCAGTGGCGACAGCTGGAACGCGCATCGTTGGGCTGGTTCAACACGAGGGTCTGGTTGTATCTTTTTACGCTCGAATCCGATCGAGAAGTGAGCGAGAGAGATGAATGGATATACGCAAGCAAGGTGCACACACACACAACCTCAGTGGTGGAGAGAGAAAAAGGACGCGAGCGAGGCAGACGCACCGATGGAGAAGTGAAACTCCTCGACATGCGCCAGCGCTGAGAGAGTGAGTGTTGCGCCAGCGGACTGGCGAATGCGAGCCAATGAGAGCGCGTGGAAGTCGCCCTCGTCGCTGCTGTACAGCATCCCATGGCCGGTCGACGCGCTCCCGTTCCCTTTTCGTTCCGGCGTAACCACCACCACACAAGTCGGATCGATCCAATCCGCTCGTTGCCATCATCCAGCATCGCTCTTCCCAGAGGACACGCCTGATTTTTATTAGATTAGAGAACTTGAACGGAAGAATGATGACGCGAAGGTTGCCTGAAGATAAAGGTATTGATTTGTGTTAATTTCACTTGCATTCTCATGACTTCTGCAGATTTGCTGGCCCAGCTTTTGGTTGTTGCGCTTCTTTGCGAGATCTGTCTGCCTTGAACCTGACGATGCATGTTGGTCAGTGGCAGGTGTGTCTTTTGATAGAGTTTCATCAACGACACTAATACATGCACTTCCAGTTGACTGTGGCTCTTGTTTCCTCTTATTCTCGAATAACGAAGATCAGCTAAATCAGTGCATTGTAGTTTCCTCCCACATTCTATATTTAGGAGGCTATCAAGTGTTACCCGTGCCTTCATGAAGCGATATGCTGTACAATGCCATTCCCATGTTCTTTTTTTTGTGGAGATCTGATACTGTACTCATTCGCTCAACTCGTTTGTTTGACAGGTCGTGACCTTTCAGGAACCGCTCAGTTTCACCTTCAACGTCCAAGATACTTGATCCTCGTTTACCACTATAATGAAGTATACACGGGACACGCGGGACACAGGACACACGGGACACACGAGGCACACGGGACATGTTCCGAACTTACCGACCTACTCTAATAGTAGCCGGTTGTCACTATTGTCGTCGTCCATGAATCCATCCAAATCGAAAAGGCAAAGTAATTGCTGGACAATGGCAATGGACGCGACGAGCGTGTACCCGAACTGGCCGCCGGTGGTCGCCACAACGGGGCTCGCGGGCTCCATCGCAGGATTGGACCCGGACTCCGTGCCACTCAACCCGCAGCTCGTCAACGACTCGCGACGCAGATACACGGGTAGCGCAGTCGACGCGTACGGCGTCATCCAGCTGCACGTGCGCAACCGCGCGGGCTACGCGTTCCTGCGCGAGCACAAGCGCATGAAGCTGGCGTTGCGCACGAACTTTGGCTACCGGGCGGAGCTCCATTCCCAATTAGAGGCGACGTTCTACCAGCGGCGGTATCGGGAGTACGTGCCGAGTGACATCTTGGCGAGCCACATTGAAGAGGGCTTCCGGTACGTCAGTGTTCGCTTGCATATGCATGCGTGAACTGGCTAGTTACATGGTGTTTCTGTGGTGAACGTACTTACGGATACTCAATGTGTTGTCTTAATCCCAATGGTCTTGTTGATTCGAATACGGAGCAGACCAGAGCACGTTCCCACGCAGATTCCGAAATGGCAGGGCAACGCAATCGCTGGCGCGTGCAACGCCTCGGGCGACCACATCGTGTTCTTCCCCACTGGAGAGGTGCTGCAGCAGGCGTGCGCGTTCTACAAGGCAAGCGGCAACAGCGATGACAGCAATGAACCACGCAGCTGCACAAGCAACAAGATTGAAACTGGGACGGCGATCCGCCAGTTTGCAGTAATGGGGAGAAGCGTCGCGCACCAACCGATTGTGAGCCAGGACGTCTTTGTCGCGGCGCGTGGAGCTGCTCACTGCACCGTCTTGCAGGCGTCGGCGCTTTGTCCAGAAAGCAATAGCAGTAGGTCGTCTCTGAAGGCCAAAGTGAAGCTCACGTTCTCAGAGATGCTGTACCACATCGCCGCGAGCCCTCACGCAGAGGCAGAGCTGGCGTTCGTCACGGGCGATGGGATCGTCCACTGGTGGGAGCCAGAGAGTGGCATTCAGACGATGAACATTGAGACGTCGATGGCGTCCGAGCGGCTTTTGCACTGCGAGTACTCCAGGTACGGTCACTATTATCTTGCGCTGAAGCCTGGACAGTCTGTGGACGTTGTAGCTAACTCTGTAAGCTGGTTCATGTTGTTGCTTTTTGACAGCCACCCGTGCGTGCTCTGGACAGCGAATCGATTCACGGTGCGATCTGTTGATCTCCGTGAAAAAAACAAATCTCTGGGACAATACGACAAGCTTTTTGACTTGGCCAGCGTCGGCTCGCCTCTGGCTGAGATCTACGACGTGAAGCGCCGATTCAGGTTTGTTTGTTTGTGTGGGATTTAAGGATCGTGTCATGGTATTGGAGCGTGTGCTAAGTTTGCTTACGTTTTTGTTGTGTTTTTGGATACGAGCGTAGCTGTCCGTTCCAGTTTGTAGTCGGCTCGGGCGTGTCGATTGAAATGGTGGACTGCCGAATGGCCACACAACCTCTCATTTCGTGGGCTCAGCCGATCTCCGTGGGGGACACGCAGTCAGCGTTTGGCGCGATTGAAGAGCTGGATTTGGCCACGAGCGCAAACGAGAACCGAGGTACATAGACTCTCCCATGATACCTATCCTATTTCTCCTTACTTGTTCTCTGTACTAACTGAACTGAGCTTCTCTATTTTTTGTTTTCCTCCTACGTAGGTGCGATTATCTCGACGTCCCAACTGAGCAAAGTCGTGACCGTTTATCCATTCGAGCGCTCTGGAAAAGCGGATAAAAGCAAATCGCTCTCGATCTCGTCGATTCGGTCGCTGCAGGATGACACGGGCGTGCGAAGCGCGCACACGTCTCAGTTTGTGATCTCCGACGCGCCACTGAACCTGCAGCTTCTCGATGGCGGCGAGTGGACAAATCTGCTGGGCGTGTGCGCGCTGCCGCTACCTGTACAGAATAATTCAAAGACCGGACGCAGAGGGCACAAAGCGGCTTCTATTTATCAGATCAACAACCTAGGCGATCTCTTCTCCCAGGACATCCACGCAAAAGGATGCGGCGACGTTCCATACGATGCAGCCGTGCAACTTGAGTGAGTAGTGTGAACCAAGTCCCCATATCAAGATGGTATTCGACATGTTTGATCTAACCTACTGCGCATTTTTGTTGCCTCTGTGCATTTTATTTAGCCTCCCACTTGGTGCGACAAGCCTCAGTTCATCAGAGCAGGACAAGAAGAGAAAGCGGCTGCCGATCCCAGTGGATGCGATCCTCCCCGAGCACGACACCACGTCGATCACTCCGTTTGTGCCGCTTGCAGTGAAGCTGCTGCGGTACAAGTATCCTCGACTGCCCAGTGATGGCGATGATGACGAGAAAGACTCCGAGCCAGAGCCTTCCTTGGACGAAGAAACCCTGGTATCCACACTGCTCTCAGCGTGTCGCCCATCCGCCACGCTCTTCCGACTGCATCGGCACGTGAACAAAGCGCTCCAGTTCCCCATCAGCTCTCAGGACTTGCTGCTCTTCCTGCGCTCGTGCGACGAGTTCCAGGTGCGCAATGCCCACCACGCGTATCGACAGCGAATCCTGCAAGTGCTACCTCCAAATGGAAAGTTCAAGGAGCGCAGCAACATCCACGAACGAGGCGACGACCCGCGCCTCGCTGTCTGTGAGTGCTCCCCAAATACGCTCGACGAGCCATGCGAGTCACTCTCTTGTGTTGTCCCGCATGCGATCGTGGTCGGTAGAGCAATTGGACTGCAGCTCGACGAGTTTTTCCCGAACCGAGACAGGCGGCGAGCGAGTGAGTCGGAATACGCATCAATCGTCGAAGAAGCGCGGGAGTTGTATGGCACCGATGGTGTCTGAGCTGAGCTGAGCCAGGTCAAGGAAGTATAAACAACAAGCCTGTTAATAAAAGTGATCTTTGTGTGATCGTTATCATCAAAGTACTCATAATACATAGCTGGCGTTTTCAACCCAATCAATCACCAGAAGTGCTTGGTTGTTCTACTACCAGGCATTCTACATGGAGCTGGAAGATAGTTGTCCGGGATGTCAACTTCACTGAACGGCATCTCGCCCATGTTTCGTCGCTGCAGCCGCTTCTTCTTGTGGCGTTGAATCGAGTCGCGCACGTGGATGTACCCGCAGACTGGCGGCGCAACAGCGACAGCGAGGACGACGATGCCCACCGCTGTCGAGAGCGCCACGACACCCACAACTCCGACCATAACGCCCTTTGTCACGAGCACAAGCGGCGCAAAGTAGCCGTGTTTGCGAAAATCCGCCAGGGGCACGCAGA
>JALBZB010000184.1:0-41770 GCA_038050625.1 Pythium sp. MPC-2022a
ACTCCTTGTGGAAGGTGTTGAACACACGCTTCCTCACTCTGTGCACTGTGTTGCGCAACTCGGGAACGCCCGGTTACATGGGGACTTGGAGGTAAATTTGCAACTGAATTGACGAGCTGTTATGGTTCCTGTCGCTACTGCTAAATCACCCCAAAGGGTCCTATAGATTTTATGACTAAAACCTACACATGCAGAAATAAACCTAGTCGACTGATATATAAAAACTTGGGTTCACTTGAGGTTCAACCCATAGGACTTGAACTTGAAGTCCCGTGGAAAATTCCCTGCGAAGTGATTGGCTGGCGCCATCACTTCAACCCGCAGTGACACGTCGCTTGCGTCACAGCGAAGTTTCCCAAGAGCAGGAACCATCATTCTGTATTTGATTAGTACAGAGGTCTCATGACGTCATGCGATGACATCATTTGCATGCGTGGGGATCATCACTCTTGCTTCTTGTTTTCTTCGCACCCATAATGCACGCTGAAGGCGGTGTGTGACACACGAGATCCGAGAATCAGATCCACCTTCATGTAATGGCAGCTCGTTGGCCCATTACAAAGAGTCTTGAACTGACTTCTTGGCGCACTTCGTGCCTGGGGGACGGACAGCATTTGGGAACAGGGGTGCGACCTTGGGAACCGCCTTCACTTGGAAATCTCTGGGACTTCACCACATTGTTTCTGTTCGCGTGCGCCGACAAAACACCGACGGAAGCAATGTGATCCGATACTTCTCTCCTACCGACTACACGCTCCTGCCTGCACACATCGCTTGGGACAAGCTGCACACTAAGATGCAGAGTTTTTTGTTGGAGGAGAATTTGGCTGTGCACGAACCAGCTCTGTCGACGATGCTGAAGTTGCTAAAGACTCAGTGCCCAACGATACGAATCCGTTCAGCGAGAAGCAATGTTTGTGATGTTTTCGATGTCTACTACGCATAGATGAGCGACGGCGCGGTTACGACTGACCTGACCGAGGCCTTTGGTAAGCACACAATGGCAGCTCGGAGAATGTGGTGAGTGACTCAGGGGATGTAAGTATCATACTGTTTGATGACTGGACATTAGACTCAATTTGGTTTGATGTGTACATTTGTTCATGATCTTTCCACAGCCTGGAATGTGAGAGCGACATCAAGATCGTCGACTCGAGCCACGCCGTGATCATCATGGATTTCAGTCAGAACCTGACGCTTCCAAGCGTCTCAAGCACACCCTCGCAATGGTATTTCCTGTCACTGTGGTCGGTGGACATGTTTGGTATTTACCTGGCGAACAGCGGCGTCCAGTAGAACTACCTTTACGAGGAGCGAACGTCGGGCAAGGGCTCGGACGAAGTCATTTCGCTGCTGCACCGCTTTGTGAAGACGGTGTTAGCACGAGAAGGATTCACAAAGCTTACAATCTGTGCTGACAGCTGCACCGGTCAGAACAAGAACAACTTCGTAGTCAAGTTTCTCCTCGCTCTCACGCCCGTTGGCAACCTGAAGGAGGTAAACCTGAAATTTTTCGTTATAGGACACACCAAGAATGCAGTCGATCGGGGGTTCGGCCACGTGCGAAAAGAGATCGCTCGAGAAGAGATCTGGATGATGGAGAAACTTGTCGAGGTCGTGAACGCAGCGTCGACCTCCTCGGCAACTGTCTATGTCATGACCGGCATGGAGGTGTTCAAGAACTACAAACAAGTGCTCGCTGACGCCTGCACGGACATTCCGGGGATTCACCAGTGCCAGATCTTCTCGATTAAGGACACAAATCCCAGAGTCGTGTAGTGTTGGGAAGGACCTGACGATTCGCCGACTGAGTTAAATTTGCGGCGAGGGTACGACGGAATTCTGATAGATGATACTAAAATGCAAACTTTGTTGCAGTTTCATTTCGACATTCTGTCTCCACCAAAGCCGAACGCAGAAAAAAATTGAGCTGATGTACACAAAAATTTGCCCGTACGTTCCTACGAAGTTCACCGACGGCGTGCTGTGTGCTGCTCCAACCGCAGATCTAACCAAAGAAGCAAAAACTGCCAAGCAGACGCGTGCTTCCAGACGCAAACCGAGTGCTGTTACAGCAACACCCAAGAAACCCACTCCACCCGCGTCATCTGAGATCAAAGCGATCGTGGGCGACACAGTAGCAAAGGAGATGGCTGAGGTGGTAGTAAGCAAGGCGAAGGAACACAGTCCTTCTGCCCAAGCGAAGCAACACGACACGACAAAGAAGAAAGCTCGTATGGACGTATAAACTGTTCCCAGCAAATCAACATGATGCTTTCATCCACCTCCATTTGAAATGATACTTACGTTTTCCTAATTAAAAACTATTTTTCGGCAGTCAAAAATAAAACTGTAGTAAGCTCAAGCCTAGCCGAAAATACAATATGTGTGTGGAAATCCTCAGATTTGAGCAGGAAGGAGAAGGAATCTGATGGATACAATAGCACCATTGAATTCCTCTCGAAAAGACGATACAAAATACAAAATAAAATAAAATCAACTTTTCAGATTGGAAAGGAGACAACTTTTTTAAACGGCTGGTGTTTGGCTGGAACTTCGAATTTGGAGACGCTGAGCACACCAGATCGAAGCCGATATGATGAGCTTTTAGATGGTGCGTCTAAATCACGATTCGTACTTAGGTTAGTTATGGTCATTTCGTTTTCCGCAGTCTCATATATAAAAATGTCCTGCCAAAAGAGGGACCACCGAGAGCCACCCAAACTGAGGATCCTTCCTAATTGACCAATAAGGGCGAATATCGTCCAATCAGTGAGTGACCTCAAGGGGGACACTCAACCAATGAGAGGGGGCCGCGCAAGCCGTACCTAGCGCAGTGTGTACGGTCACCCCGCTACATGTTTTGGTAGCAATCCGAAAGCTCACATTTTGGGTGCTGATAAAGCTCTGTTTTGCGCATCGTTTGAATGCAACGAAAGTTTTCTAACCTAAGTTTTGACCATTTTTCAAAAAAATCAAGTGTCCGTATAATTATAAGGCACACTGTAGATGGTGGTTGTGAAGACAACATAAAACGGTAATTGAATATTCAAAACAGAATACAAGTTGCTTTGGATTGAGTGATGGTGCCATCTCCAGACCACTCTGCGACTGGCGCTTCGTCTGCATCTGCTGGCTTCGAGCGCGCACCGCCGGGTGCGCTGCGCTGCCAGAAGGACTCATCGCTGCGGTCGCTTGTCACCCGAGTGCTCGCGTGCGAACTCATAGTGACCAAAGCCACCAAGAAGACTCCTGAAGAGCGCTTCTATGAAGTAGAACTCTACGACACCGTGCTCTTCCCCGAGGGTGGCGGTCAGCCCTGGGACACCGGTAAGATCGACGGTGTTGTAGTGGACAAGGTTTACGTGAAAGACGGCCGTTGCATTCACCGCGCGCCGCTTGCCGATGGTGTCGTAGCGTTTGAGAAGGACCAGGAGGTGGTCGCGGTCGTGGACTGGGACCGCCGCTTCGACCACATGCAGCAGCATTCGGCGCAGCATCTGTTCAGCGCGATCGCCGAGAAGTACGGCTACGACACGACAACGTGGTCCATGGGTGAAGAGCGCAATAACGTGGAGCTCGTGCCGTTCCCAGGCACCGACGCCGCGAAGAGCAAGCAAAAGGTGGTGCCCATGGAGATCCTGCTCCAGATCGAAGAAGAGGTGAACGATGCGATCATTGAAGAACTCGCGATGACGCCAAAGTTCGCGACCCCGGGTAGTGCCGAGTGGGAGAAGATCGCCGCGAAGTTCACCGCCGAGCAGATGCCCGAAGCGATGCGCATCGTGTGCATCGACGGCATCGACGCCAACCCATGCTGCGGCACGCACGTGAAGAACCTCGCGCTCCTGCAGTCGCTGCGCATCCTGAACATCGAGTCGGCACGAGGCGCAACGCGCGTATGGTTCGTCGTGGGCAAGCGTGTGAACCGCGAGTTCTCACGCATGTAAGTGTGCAGTACATGATGAGTCCATGAGAGGTGACATCAGGCTAACGTGTTGTTGTTGTTTTGTCTTGCTTATGCAGGTTCCGTCGCGAGCAGGCGATGGTAAAGCTCTTCAGCTGCGGTCCAGACGAGCACGCATCTCGCGCGGAGAAACTACTGCAGGCGCAGAAGTCCTCCTTGAAGGAGATCAAGAGCCTGCAAAACGAGCTCGCGGCGTCCATCGCGTCGGAGCTGCTCATGCAGAGCAAGAGCGACTCGGACTCCCCCGCGCCAGTCGTGCACTACCACCGCGTGGACGGCGACCTAGTGTTCCTGCAGGCGATCCTGGCGCACTTGGGCGAGGCGAAGGAGAAGACGGTGTTTGTGCTGGCGGCGGGCGAAGTGCGCTCGGAAGCGATGTTCGTGCTCGCCGGCCCCGCACCGTTCATCATGCAGCACGGCAAGGACGCGGCGCAGGTGATCGACGGCAAGGGCGGCGGCGGCAAGAACGGCGTCTTCCAGGGCAAAGCCAAGGGGTTAAGCAAGTTGGACGCGCTCGTGGCAAAGCTCACGGAGCTGCGTCTCACCGCGTAGAGTAGAGAGAATAAGGGCATCGTCACTGTTCCTGGACAAATGTAAGGATGTTTGCAATGCCAACTGAGATTGAAGAGCTCAGTGGAGGCTCAGTGAGATGGATTCGTTCGCTTCTAACACGTGTATTTGGTATATGTTATAGTGGAAGATTATCGAGAAGTGTATGCTCTTCATGTAAGGACGGATTTGCTGCTTCTTGCTGTATTGGGACGAGGCGCCTTAGATCGGCATGTATCCCTGGCGGCGGAGCGTGTCCACGCGGAGCACAGCCTTGTAGATCGCGAACACGAGGCACATGCCGAACGCGATGGTGAGCACGATCAGCGTGCCGCTCGACATGCGCGACCACAGACTCTCGTCTCCGACGCTGGCGTTGCCGGCGCTTTGCGCCAAGTGCTGGTCCGTTGGCGGGTTGTAGTTGCAGATTTCCTGCCATGTGCCGGTCTTCGCGATGTGGTTCTTGATGATCGCGTTGAACTCACCCAGTGGGCAGTCGATCGACGAACACTTCTCAAGCTTCACCTGCTCTCGCTTCGTCTTTGGCGACCAGATGTACGTCTGCACAGAGTACGATTCAGTACCAGTGGCCGCATTCTTGAGCGCGTGGAGCTCGAACGCCAGCGTCGTTGCAGGGTGCAAACCCGTCATACCGAGTGCTTCCGGGAGTCCTTCGAACTGGAAGTTCCAGCCGATCATCTTGCCGAGGCCGTGGAGCAACTCGCGGTGACCGTGGTACGAGAAGTAGCGGTACTGACCTGGCGCTGGCGAGCCCGGATTCGCGGCGGAGTTGAGGTTCTCGAGCAGCAAATCCGAGAACCCACCGACCCAGTACGTGATCTCGCGATCCGTCGAGTAGTAGCGCTCCATGAGGTTCTGGAACGCCAGTTGTTCCAGCTTGGCGCTCACGTCCGGCGTCAGTCCCTTCGCTGGAGGCAGCTCTTCGTCGCGGTCAAAGATGAACATGTCGGCAATGTCCTTCACGCCGAGCACGAGGTCTTCGCCACCAGGTACATTTGGAATTTCCTGGAGTGGCACCCCACAGATCTCCCCCATCTTCTCCAGCGTGTCATTGTTCACCTTGAGCAGTTCCTGCGCGCGTGTCTCCGCATACACGCTCAGATCGGCGTTCAGAGTGTCCTTGCATGGACCCTTCGGAGCCGCAAACTCGTGCTCGTTCTTTAGCAGTTGCATGGTCACCGGCACGGGTTGGTGAGGAAACCCAATTGGGCCAGTACCGTCCGGGTACAGACCGTATCCGAGCGCAGCCGCACTCTGCGAGCATCGCGTTGCAGCGTCGGCGCGGAAGTACGTCTCAAAGTGCGAATGGTTGACGCCATTGAACGACGGCGAGAGGAACTTCTTCTCTTCCACGTACACCTTGCGCACGTACTCGCCCGCTGCGAGCATCTGGCGCATACCGATCTCCGTGAGTTGCTCGAGCGGTACTTTGTACGCCTTCAAGTTGCCGACATTCGTCGGGCAAATATGCTCGACGACACCATTCGGCGCGCGGCTGCCGTGGCGCGAGAGCGTCACGAGACGGCGGAGCTCACTGCGTGTACCACAACACAAATACACAATCAAACAACACAAAGATCCGTTTAACATCAAATACGCACACATCATCCAGATCACGCGATGGTGGCATCACTCTCATGTTGTAGCTCTTCGTGCTGGCATTACCTCTTGGGCTCTGCTGCGGAGACTGACGCGAGGCTCAGTGCCAGCAGAACGAAGCTCATGCGCTGCCACATCCTGGTGCTGATGCTGATGAAGATGCTGATGGAGATGCTGGTGGTGGAGCGTAAGAGGGAATGGAGAGAGCGGCGAGGGGGATCGCCTGGGTCGTTCGTTTCCTTCCTTCGCGTCTGCTTGCTGCTTTGGTGGGATCTTGCGGAATGAAGAAATGGTGGCTGGTTCAACGGAAAAGAAAACGGAAAGCGCCAGCTTTGGTTTGCCTCGTCTCTCTTCAACAGCGAGCGAGAGGGTGTGTAAAATCAGGCAGTCGCTTCGCCACAGATTAGACTGTCAGGTCCCCTGTTTAACGTTAGACTAAAGCTGACTGGAACGAAACCCACCACCGCAAAAAAAGGCTGCTGCCACCGACTAATCGCACATGTCACACATGAATCATGAATTTGGTCGATCTTGCTCGAAACGGATGAGGTGGCGGTAGCCTGTCTGGATGGATGGTGGTGCGGTGGCGTCCGTAGACTGGTCGACGACACGCTCAAGCCCGTTCACTTCCGCCTTGCTCTTCGTCTTCTTGTCCTTCGAGCCAATCACTTCCTCAATGGGGCAAGACGCGTTCACCGCCATCTTTGTGTGTGTACTGTGTGAACGTGAATGTGCGAAGCAAAGCTCGGACGCTTTTGTGATCGCTTGTGTTGACGCACGCGAGGGTACACTGTATCTGTGTAAGCATTCGCCACTGAGTAGCTCCTTAATTCCTTCCTGTAGCTACCAGTCAGTCAGCGCATCAGCTGTTTGACAATGAGGCAAAGCAACTCGATCTGATTGTCAAACTCACACCTCCCTCATTTATGTCACACCACAACTTCGTCGCCAACCATATTCTGTTCTTTTTTCTCACAAATTCAGGTTCAGCTTGTTGATTGTGGCGTCCGCAAACTCAACACGGCGCGAGAGCACTTCCTTCACGCGCGCGGCCGAGAGTTTCCACTCGACGCCGCGCGCCTTGCGTCCGAAAAAGTCCAGCACGTCGTCCGGCGCGTCGACGTTCAGCACGCTTGCGATCTGGTTCAGCACGGCAAAGATCTCTCGGCAGTCACAGTGCTCGCTGAAGAACGCGCTCAACACGCGCACGTCTTTGTCAAACTGCAGAGCGCCGAGCTGGTTGAAACGCGTGTAGCGCGCACTGAACCATTTCTCGATGATCTCGACCGTACACTTGGCCGAAATCTCCACGAGACTGCTGTAGTTGGTGGTCGAGAGCGAGCCTCGGAATGAACCCAGCAGCGCGCGCATGCAGACCACACAGTGGTGCGCGAACGGGTCGTTCGCCTCGTTGAACGTGAACATCTGCTCGGTCAGCTCGTAGTGCACAGGCGGTCGCTTCGAGGTCGTCGTGAGCAATCCGCCGAGGAAACTGATGATCTTTGGCTCAAAGAGCTTGCACAATTTCTTGCGCGACGCGACCAGGAGCTGGTTCAGCTCTGCTGACGAGTCTTCGAGTCCACTGAGGCACGTGAGGATGTGCTTGGGCACATTGGGGAAGTCCTGTGGGAGCTCGTTTTCAAACTCGCGCTTGAGCTGAGCAATGTACTCGGCGGTCGTTTCGAGACTGTTCATGACGACATCGGCTCCCAGCTCTTTTCGCGTCTCGGGCACCCCTCCTGCTGCGCCAGTGGATGTCGTTAAGGTACCAGTTGGAAGTTGGATCGGCCCCATGTTCTTGCTGAACTTTGCGAGCTGCTGCTGCATCTGGTCGCGCAGTTGGCTCGACGCGCCAAGAAGTCCCGCCGTGTCCTCGACGTCCACCAATTTCACATTCGCCCCCATGTTGCGAATGCGCATGCGCATCGTGTCGCCCAGTGCGTCGCGCAGCACAGTGTTGATCATGTTGAGCACGCCCGCCGCGCAGTCCACGTGGCCCGTCGCGAGCGCGCGCAGCCCCGAGTTCCTCAACACGTAGAAGATCTCGTCAATCGCCGATGAGATCGGGAAAGTCACCACTTCGTCGCCGGCATTTGGGAACGACGACGTCCCCGACGAATGGCGGATCTCTTCCCACTGGAACGCCTTGCGCGCTGCCTTGTTTAGCAGGTCGTTCTCAAAAAAGCAGTAGTAGCCGGCGAGCTCTTGCACCGTTTTCCCCAGCTCGCTTTCGTGACTCGGAGGCAGGACGTGGCTGCTTTGCTCTTTGTCGTCGTCTTCACTAACAATCACGCGCGACCGCATGAACCGCTCGTACGTCTGCGTGTGCTGGATCACGAGTGCCACTTCGTTTAGCTGCTCGTTCAATACAGCGATCTCGTCTTCCGCAGCATTGCTGCTATACATATTCACATCATTCGCTGCTGCAGGAGACATTGAGCGCAGAGTCTGGGCATTCTGTGACGTTCTCGGCGTCGCATTCATCCCCCCAGATGACGGGGAGACAACCGGCTGCTCCCCTGCAGCCTGCATGCGGTCGTGGAACCTGCGCTGCTGCATATACGCGCTGAGCACCGCTACTGCGCACTTCTCACCAATGCCGTAGATCTCTTGCACAAGGCGGTTCGCACCCGAGACGCGATAGAAGCAGCTTTTCATGAGCTGGTCGTACTCCTGCGAGACGGCCGCGATCTGGTTGAAGATCGTTGTAAGGTGGTCCATCTGCTCACGAGTGCTAAACGAGCCCTTGGTCATCCCCGACAGCTGCTCATCCAAAGAGCTCTTGATGTACGCTAGCAGCTGCTGGAAGCCGCGTTCTTCGTAGTCCTTGCTCACAATCTGGAAGAGTGGCGCATAGGTCTGGATCTTCGCCTTCTCGCCGTCGCGCAGCCCTTCGTCGAACGAGCCCTCGATAATGCCTTTCAGATCGTTCTCGATCGTGTCCATGCGCAGCTTGTCCGCGACGTCTAGCGGCATGAACTTCTCAATCTCCTTGAGCTCCTTGAGGAACTTGGCCGCCTCCGGATAGTTGCGGTGCTGCATCGCGCGCCGGATGCCGACCATCGCGTTGCGCAGGTTGAGCAGCTGACTGGACTGCGCCAGACACGCACTCATGCGCGACTGGATGATGTCAATGCGCCGCACCTCGCGCGTCATCTTCTCGGCGACCTCGTTCGCATTCGCGATCCGCTCGACGACGCCCCCTGTTTGCGCACTCAGCACGGTCACCTCGGGTGTGAGCAGCAGCAGCTCGCGCAGCGACTTGTGCACTGTGAGCTTCTCGTCCGCCGCAGGATTCTGCACGAACGCCAGTGCCTCGCTCTGCAGCGTCTGCTGCTGCTTGTGCACGTCCGCGAGCTTCGCGAGGAGCTCCGCGTGGCGCTGTTCGCGCCGCCCTCGTTGACCCATGCTCACTTTTTCTTCAATCGGTTTGTGTGTGCCTGCTTCAAACCACCACGTATCCAATGCTGAATCCATTTTTGTCCAATTGAACTTCATGAAATTTATTTTCAGCCAATGAAAACGATGCGAATCATCATTTCTGGAATTGGCCATCATTGCGAAAATTGGCGAGCAATGGAAATCGCGCAGTACGTCGCGCTCTGCACGCGGCTCTCGCGCTTCGTGCAGCTGCAGAAGCTCACAGACGACGACGCGATGCTGCTGTATGCGACGTGCGATGAGTTCACGGCGTTCTACGAGCAAGAGGAGGCGCAGCAGACGCTCGTAGCCAATGACACCAACAGTTTCAGTCTTCTCGGCGGTGTGTCCAGCGCGACCATGGACGACATCGTGCTGCTCACGATGCAGAAGCTGCTGCTCGGTGTGGTTACTGAAAGCGAGGCGCGCGTGAAGGAGAGCGTGTTTCAAGTGCTGGCGCGCATTTTCGCGCGGTGTACGCTGAAAATCCGCGCGTTCAGCGAGCAGAAGCTGCTGGGCTTTCTACAGAGCTGCGTGCTGTACCTGCCGACTCCGGAGGCCGCGCTCGAGCGCAGCAAAGCGAATGAACAGCAGCAGCAACAACAACAACCTGCGAGTCGATCACTGCAGATCCAGTCGGAAGAGCTGCGAATGCATATTCTCACATGTCTGCAGCTGCTGCTGAGCCACAAGGCACCGGATATGCACTTGTCTGTCGATGCAATGACAGGAAACTCTTCTGAGCAAGCGCATTTCTTTGCGTACCTGGTTTCAGCGCTGCTACATATCGGAGAGCACGACAAGTGCCGCCCCGCCGCAAAGCTCGCAGTGGAAACGCTGACGCTCGTGATGGAGTTCGTTCATGACGCGATGCTGCTGCGCCAGTTCTTCCCTGGCGTGTCCGTGAGCATGTGGAAGACGATCAACGCTCCTCAGCAATCCTCGAAAGTGGTGGTTGCAGCGCTGCGCTGCCTTGCAAAATCCATGGAGCTCTGTATCAGCGACGTGTTGAACCAGAGTGCTGCTGGAGCCAGCGGCTCGGCTTTTACGATTGAAGCGCTGCGGGAACTCGCGCAGCAACGCGACAAACAAGACAAAAAAGAAGCCAACGAGCCATACAAAGTAGCAACAGACACGTGGCTCGAGGAGACGGCTGTGAACGTTGACATTATCTTCTCTAAGCTCTTTGGATCGCAGATCTATCAGAAATCGTGGCGCATCCGCAACGCGATGGTGGAACTCTGCGGTGTTGTGGTGCTCTCTTGCCGCGTGACGCTGCGCGACTCGTTCTTCCGGTGCTACGAAGAGCTGCTCGTGTTCCGGGTGGACCCGATCAGCGAAGTGGCTGCGAGTGCTCAAGAAGTGATCGGAGCTCTTCAAGAGGAACTCTCGACGGACGAGTGGCTGCGGATGGTCCCCGTGCTGGCGGATCGGTTCCAGATGCATCTGTCCACGCTGTCGCTCAAGTGCTCGACCGATCACGAGAGTGCGAGTGTGAGCATCATGCGCAAGCTCATCGGGTACGTGCGCTTCCTGGGTCGCCGCTTGGGCTCGTTCCTTGATGCGTCGATGGACTCGATCTTCGCTGCGCTCTGCCGTATCATGGAGTTCGACGCCATCGACATCGACCTCGTGCTGCACCAAAAGCTTATTGACGAACAAGAACAAGAGAAGAACGCGCTGATGACGTCGCAGTTCCAGAAGCGCCTTCGCTTTTTCCACGAGGAAGAGTCCGTGAAAGTTGCGACGCAGCTCTTGCACGCGATCGGTTCAGTTTCGACCTCCGCGCTCTTCATCGACTGCGCGTTCACGTTACTGGGCAGCGACACAGCGATGGAGGACCGCGGCGCCGAGGTGTTCCTGGTGCTCAATGGCTTTCTCAAGGCGTACGTAAAGAAGAATCCGCATGATGCTGTATCAGCTGCACACCAACTACTCCCATCAACATCAGATACGCAACAGAGCGTGGATGTCCACCTCGTGGGTCGTATTTTGGAAGACTTGCTGATTTTAGAGACCTGGAGCGAGCACCAGAGCAGTCGCAGCCACCACAAGCAACGAAAAGCCCTTAAGTCGGAGGTCTCACAGCGCGCGTTGATGGTCGAGTGCATTGGCATCTGCGTCGAGATTCTCCATCGCGACTTTGCCGTGTTCCTGCTGCACACTCTGTACCCGCTCGTGGAGAAACTCGGCTCCCAGGATGTCGAAGTGGAGCATGCGGCGCTCGGGACGCTGCGCAAAGTCTACTTCTTCTGTGGGTATGCGTCCATGGAGGCGCTCTTTGAAGCCAACATGGACTACTTTGTGGACGCGCTCTGCTCTCGCCTTGAGCACCTGGAAGAGTTCCCGCTGACTGGACTCGTGGTCGAAGGGCTGCTTCGCCACACAAGGATCGCGTCGCTGCCACTCGTGGACGAAGTCGCGAATTCCCTCCTGCGGAGCGTGGATCTGTACCAGGACTCGCCGTATATCAGTAGTCTGCTGCGTGCGCTCAAGCTGCTGTTGTCCAGTATGGCAGCTGGGGGTGGCACTTCCCAAAAGGGTCGTTTGCCAAATCCTGCCGCTGATGTGTTTAGTGGTGGCGGTGATCCGATGGCGAAAGAGTATTCGGGCTCACTACTGAAGCAGTTCATCAAGGAGATCCGCATTCTGAGCAACGAGAGTACCTATGAGGGCGACGAACCCGACAAGTCTGGTGTCGTTGAAGTTAAGGAAGAAGACGAGGAGTTGAGTGACGAAGCTAAGATGAAAGGCGCCATGCCAGTCGAGTACGATGAGCGCAACGCTCTGGACGGTCCAGGAGATGACCAGGACCAGGATGATGACTCGAGCAACAGTCACTCAAAGTCTCCGTACACGGCGTTGATCATTGAGATTCTGGACCGCTCGGGCCACTTTCTATCGGAGTCCGACCCGATCGCGTGCTGTCTCGTGCTCTCGATCATTGAAGAAGGCGTGCTGCTCCTTCAGGACTCGCGAAAAGAGCTCTTGCCGCTGATCCACCGCATCTGGGGAGCGATTCTGCATCGTCTCGAAGTCACGAACAAGCCGATTCTGACTGCAACAATTCGTCTGATCAACACGCTCGCAGTTGTCGCTGGGGACTTCATCGGGGAAAGGTTTGTGGAGAACGTGTGGCCAGCGCTCCGCAAGCATCTGGTGAGTATCGAGCTGAAAGAGAGAAATGCGTTGACCCAGCTGACGAGATCCATGCTGCTACTCTCTATGGAGGGCGAAACTGGTGGTGATGGTGGCTCCAGTAGCCACATTTCGCAATCTGCAAACACTATTGAGACCGAGTCTCGAACGAGGAGGACACAAGACTCGCAGCTGCTGCTCGCGTCGCTCGAGTGTCTCGCCACCGTCTGCGGGAAGTCCAGCGCCGTCACGTTCATCGTCCCTGATGTGGCAGCGACATCCAGAATATTCCTGAACTCGCAGCTCCCATTCGAAATTGTTCAAGTCGCGAAGCAATTGTTCGCAGCTCTCGCTGAGCTCAATGGCGACGAGGTGTTCTGTGCACTCGCGCCGCTCGCCGACTGGAAGCCTCCGCCTCCACCGAGCGCTCGCTTTCCAAAGTTCACTGCTGAGGCGACCAAGGTTTACTACAAAGCGCATGGAGTTTCCGTACCAGGAGCACCAAGAGACTCGGCAGTGTATCGCGAGAATGCTGGGGTTTTGATCAAGCAGCTGCTAAGAAATCACTAGAATGGGGTTAGTAGTAACGGCGCGAATTTTGATCGCTGACAATTTCTTCATATTGGGACTTGTATTGTCTTTCTTGTTGTTGGTGCTGCCACTGATTGTTTGTGGAGAAACAACAACAGCAAAACTATCGCCAGTGATAAAAAAAAAACACACACACGCGAGGGCTATTCACCGCACAGTATCTTGCGAGCTTTCGTCTTCTGTTTTTTATTTCTAACCAAACATGCCGCCCATGTTGCCGGCATATGCCATCGGGCGAATTGGCGGGTGTTCCTGTGGTGAGCAGACAAAAGACACACATACAAAAACCAATTTAGCCAACAAAGTTCACAGTCGTCAACCAGAGTTTAATAATGCATAGAGTTGTTCGTACCACGGCCGTGAACTGTGTAAAGTGCGGCTTCATGTCCTTCTCGAAGCGAATGAACGCACCCTTGTTGCCCATCTGGTCGCAGTAGTTCGGCGCGCTGAACACCGTGATGCACTTGCCGTCGTGCTCGACCAAGTAGCCCTCGTCCTTGACTTCGTGCGAGCGAACCAGCAATTCTAGAAAATCGAGAACAAGTCGCGACAGTCAGTATACATAATCCAAGTAACTTTATCGAGACTTGAACTGTAAAAACGACGCAATAAAACAAATACGTACCAAGGTTGTTGTAAGCCAGGAACGCCTTGGTGACGTCCGGACCGAACGAGAGCCCGATGCCACGCTTACTCGGACCGCGGCCCGGGAACGGCTGCGGATCGCTCCACATGAGGTCGCTCATGAGTCCGCTCTCGGGCGGCTCGCGGTTACGGTCGATCTTCTCAATGTCCACGAGCGTGACGTTCTCGTCCGTGAAGAGCCCGCCATGCACGACGATCACCTTGTTCTCGATCACGGCCGAGAGCGGCAGCCAGTTGAACACTTCTGTGAACAGCTGCATGACCGTGTCGTCGTACTTGTGCTTCACCTCGCCTTCAAAGCCGTAGATCTTGTTCATGTTCTTCGACTCGTGGTTGCCGCGCAGCAAGTGCACATGGTTCGGGAACACGAGCTTCATCGCAAAGAGCGTGAGCACGACCTCGAACGAGAACGAGCCGCGGTCGACAAAGTCGCCGTTGAATAAATATGGATTCGTCTCGGACGGCAGTCCGTTGAGCGCGAAGATGTTGCACACGTCGTAGAACTGGCCGTGCGTGTCGCCGCAGACCGTGATGTGCGCGTCCGCGGTCTCCGGCAGCGAGATGCGTAGCAGCGACGGCAGGCTTGAAAAGTTGTTCTTCATCGCCAGCAGGATCTGTACCACGTACTTCCGGTGCAGCAACTTGCCACGCTTGAAGCGGTCCATCAACGCGACGACAAAGTCGGGCTTTGTCGCCAATGGGTCCGCGGCGAGGTGCGGACCGTCGTACGAGGGATCGACCACTATACATCGACAAACGTTAGTGAATGCGCATTATAACCTAGCTCAGGAACGATTGCAATAATACTAGCTCGTACCGATTCCATTGACGTCGATGGTCTCTGAGAGCGGCAGGTTGCGCTCCGACTGGATCGCAGCAGCGAACGCGGCCTCTTTGATGATCTTCTCGCAGAGCTTGAGCTTCGCACGCGCGTCCTTGTCCGCTGGCTTCATGCGCACCACCAGTTTGAAATCCTTCACAGCCTTCTTGTGGTGGCCGAGCGCCAGTTCCGCCGAGCCGCGACGGTAGTACGCTGTGTGTGTCATGGGTGCATTTAACAACGACAGCCAGTTAGTCTCGGTTGCTCATGTCCAGCAACTCATCCAAGCGCACAGCACAGTAAAACACTGTCTCTCTACCTTTGACGTAGCTCGGCTCGATTTGAATCGCCGCGGACGCATCATCGATCGCGAGTCCGTAGCTCTCCGTCTTCATGTGCGCCGCCGCGCGGTTCGCGTAGTAGATCGCGGTCGGGTAGAGCGCGATCGCCGCCGAGTAGAGTTCAACCGCCGCGGGAAACTTGAAGCCCGCGAGCGCGGCGTTGCCCTGTGTCTTGAGCTCCTCCGCGCGCGCCTTGGTGGAGTCCGACACCTCGTGGCGCTTGCCGATCGTCACGCTGCTGCTGTCGCTGCTCATGCCTGTGTGTAGCTCTTCGCTTGTGGCTCTTCCGCTCTCGTTTGGTTCCAATGTGTGGCTTCCAAAGTTCGGATGGAAGGATTGTGCAGTAGATCTGATCGATGCGGTGGAGGGACAGATCGCATTTAGGAGGTTTATGTAGTTAAGGAGGCTAATCAGTCATACAAGGGAGGTTGCTGCACATACCTCTTATAAATGATGAATATTATAGATTGAAAACAGATAAATAATAGCGTGCCGGAATGATTTACCTGCTTTAATACATATTCGTAACCCAAGAGCGCGCGGAAAAAACAGCATTTGCGTCTTCAACCGCGCAAGACGAGAGCGGAAAGCAGGGATGGATATGGACGCGTGGGTGAACGGCCACACGGCGGGTGTGCCGGCGGCACTCGAGGTTAAACAGAAGCAGATGCAGCAGCGAGAGGAGGAGCATAAGATATCAGCAACGCAGGAGGATGTGGACGCGGACGCAGCAGCCGCGACAGGAACGCGCCACCGCAAATCGATGGACATCAAGGACCTGCTGGACGACGTTCACCTCCCGTCGCTCGCGGTGTTCAAGGACGCTACCTGGATGAAGAAGTTCACGCCCGGCCGCAAAATGTTCTCGTCGTCGCCAGCGGCAGTAGATGAAGAAGATGTTATCGGTGCTGGTGGAGAGCAAGAGGGTGGTGTGACAATGATGGGAAGACGACGCAACAGCACGGGGATATCACCATCACAGTCTCCGCGCAAGGTAAGTCGATGCCCATGTGCATGAGTATGCATCTACTAAATACGCCTGCTAATGCTGCGTATTTACTGATGTGACGACATAGAACGTGCTTTCCGTTCTGGTTCCGAAGTACGATGACGATATCCTGTCGGCGCTGGATCCGCGATTCTTCACAGAGAGCTTTGATGCAATCGCGCACATGCTGGTAAATAAGTGCAGCTCGTGCTGGCGCTTATGATTAATAGGCAGTAGTGCTTAGCAATTGCACTTGATGTATTGTTTGTTCCCATCCAGGAATGCCTGCCTTCGAGTCGCGAAGAGCTGGATCTGTTCCTGCGTACCGAAATCAGCGCGGTGGACGTCGCGAAGGACGTGATTGTCACAAAGCTTGCCGACGACGTCCGCGTGAACCACGATTCGTTCATCCAGGGTATGAAGCAAGTGCAAGAAGTGGACCTCGACTTGGTGCGCGCGCAGATCCACGTGAAGAATGGACGCCGACTGCTCATGTCGGCGAAGAATGACCTTATCATCAGGTATGGAATGAAATGATTGTGAGGAAGAGTCTTGCTGCTGTTGTTTACATATTCTAAAGGACCTATTCTCTATGCACGTGGCTCGGCATATTAGTTCGCTGGAAATTGTGAAAATCAAGAGGAATCGCGATCGCGTGGAAGAGGTACGCATCACACTTTGATGGTATGGCAATTGAGAGTGAGTGGATTTTCTAAACTGTGCTGCTCTTTTGGCTGTACAGATTATTGACCACGGAAATCAAGTGCTACTGTATTTCGAAGAAGAGCAGCGAATGAACGAGGCGCTGCAAAACAACAGCTTCACCATCGCTGTACGTCAAGGGCTGACTGCTATGTGTGCCTTCTTACGATTGCAGACTCACGAGACTAAGTTTTGTCATGTTAATTAAACTTTGCCAATTGCTAGGTTGATATCTGCATTGTTTTGCGAAAGCAACTCGCAAACGCAAATCTCAACAAGCTGCATATTTTGAAGAAGCTGTCGCATCGGATCCAGGATTTCATCCCAGAGTTACGAAAGCAGTTTGACAAGGTTTGTTGCGGCGACACATATGCAAAGTGGTATTTCATCCCCGGTTCTGCTGTTTAACCATGACATTTGTGTTTGTTTCGTGACTCTTGAAAAATACACCAGTCACTGCGCAAAGTCGCCGAACACTTCGATCCTCTCAAGTACAAGGAGCTGCTTCACGCGTACATTACCCTCGCAGAGCACTCGGAGAACCTCGGCTTTGAGTTCTCATCGAATAGTCTGGGTGAAGTGCTGTCAAACATTCCGGAAATCGTCGTTCGCTGCATCGACGACATCACGCGGCAGTACTTATCCCAGTTGTTTGATCAGCAAAAGTCGCCAAAGAAGCCAAAAGGGAAGAAGAAAAAGTCGAAGAAAACGCAGCACAAGCAAAGCAAAAAGAGTCCGAGCGCTCGTGGCACCCCCGCTACGGCTGCTGCAAAGGCGATCGAGGACGTGAAAAGCAGCTTTGAACGACTGACGGACTTGATGCACACGTACTACCTTCTGGTTCAGTGGCATCGCGACCCGTTTAATCCGAAAAATGACGACATGTCATACCTGCATCGATGCGGGATTGACGACGACGACGACGATGATGACGAAGATGACTACAATGAAGAAAACGAGCACCCGCGAAATAGCGAAGGATCAACAACGGCAGAAAAGAGCGGGATGAGTGCAAAACTGAAGAAGCTCTTGTCACCCCGCATAAAGAGAAGTAGCAGCGTCTCGAGCGAGAACAGCATCACTCACACGCAGCGCTCGCCGTACAGCCAGGTTCTCTGTGAAACGGGCATGACGCTTCTGCGCTACCGGAAAATCGTGTGGGAGAATATGCAGCAGAACGTCATGGAAATACTCGACCGACTCGACATGACCTACGGTAAAGACCTGTGTGTCTTCATTACTGTTTGATTGTTTAGGCGAACGTGTGCTCAACTCTACTTTGTGTATGTTGTGCGCAGGTTACAAAATGGAGCACATCATCGCACTCTCTCATGCTACAAACACGTTTCTCGAGATCGGCGAAGAGTTTACTGGGGCAGCGACAACAAAGTAAGGCATTTCGATCTCTCGCACTGTTGTTGTGCTGTATTTTTCATTGAGATAAAGACTGACTTGTTACGTGCTGTCTATAGGTTGAGATCGTGCATTCGCGCCAAGTGTGAGCAGTACCTGAACGCTCTCCACGATGACAACATTGAGCTTATGCGTATGCTGGTAGACACCGAGAACTGGCAGCGGGTGATCACGTATCTCGAAGATGGCGACGACGATGTCGGTCTGCTGCGTTTGATTGAAAAGAGAAGTGGATACCTGTTTGGGAAGAAAGCGCGTGATGAGTTTGTGATGAACCCGATTTACACGCGGCGTGTGTTTCCCTCATTCCACATCGACGGCAACCCGTTCAATGCTACGAACTCTAGTGAGTGGCTCTCCTTGGAGAAAGGGATCCGGTTTCAATATGAGACTCGACCGATTCCTGACAAGAAGAGCGAAGGCGACGGAGATCATGTCAGCAATAACAACGGCGAGAATGATAACCAAGGCTCACCCATTGTCGCTGGAGATGATGAACCAGAGATCGTACTGAACTCGTCGACACTTTCTGGATACATTCGGTACGAACTACTCTAGTTTCTTCCTTTGATGAAATGCCTGGTTGCTCACATGATGATCCCTACTTTTTTGTGTAGCTTTTGTGGAGTGTACCTGAAAATGATGGAGCATTTGCCGACAATAGCGTGGGATATCATGCTCATGCTTAATCGAATCTTTGAGTTCTACGCGTACGCCGTGTTTACAAGCTTCACGGATCGGGACGCGATCATCCAGCTGCTCCACGGTCGCAGTGACGACGGGACGGATCTGTGGAGGTGGAATGGCTTGAAGAACAATATTTGCCGGATCGCTGACGAGATGCATGCTGGAGAGACTTTTCTTCAAACTTCAGTCTCGCTATTTGACATCAATGCGATTGCGAAAGGTAAAAACAACGCAGGTAAGAACAAAAGCAGCAGTGCGAAGCCTGGAAGTCAGCCAACGCCAGTCGAGAAAACCGTCACCCTTCGGAGAATCACGCGCGTCCCAGTTGCATTAGAAGATGCAAACGAGAACAATTTGTACGCGTTCGCCGAGCGGTGCATTGCCTGTGAGGTTGTATGTACCCAAGTTCGGTTGCTGAAAGCAATCGAGTCGACTGCGCGCTCATACCTTCCAGATCGATACCATTGTCTCATGGAAGAGGTGTACATCCGGAACAAAGTGCTCGCGGACGAGTTGAGGAGCTTCATGTACCGAAGCATCGCGACGAAGCTTGTTGATGCGCCGAGTCTGTTCCATGGGATCAGCCAGATTTCGTGGGACATCACGTACATTAGCGAACATCACAATGACTATATCGTGCATCTGGTCCAAAAGTGCGGCGAAGCGTGGGGTGGGCTGCAAATCTTGGCGGATGGCTCGATTCCAGTCGACGCGCGTGAAGAAATCTGGGCTGCTATGGTGCAAACCATCATGGAAACACTCCTCAATGGGTTTTCTACTGTGTCGAAATGCACGCCACAGGGTCGCGCGCTCATGTCGATGGATCTGCATGCGCTGCAGAACGGTTTGGATCTGATCAACCACATCAGCAGCACCTCTGTACCTCGAGGACGAGAGTACGTGAACAACTACGTCAAGGCTTTTTACTACGATGGCGCTGGGGACTTGCTCGCGTGGATCAGGGAAAATAAGGTGAGTGAGGAGAAAGACATTGAAGCAATCCGGTTTCGAGCCGCATGGAGTACTTCAATTGTGACCAACCATGTCGACGACTCTTGTGGTGCTCTCTTTTTTATTGTGTAGGATCTGTACTCGAAGCGCCACTTTGTCAATCTGATCAAGAACGGCGTTGGACCGAATATGGAGAAGAAAGAACTGCGAGCATTCGTTCTTCAAGTCGACGAGATTCTTTCGTCGTCCTCGTAGTAAATGCCAAAGATGTAAATGATGATATTGCCAACTAACAACATCGGAGTGCGCAGTCTTAGATGACCAATGTTCAATTCGAAGGTTTTACTGGTGATACAACATTGACACGCCCCGTAGTTTCTCTCATAAATGCTTGGTTTTAGCAACTTGACTGACGCTAGCAGCAGCTGGCTGGTAATGACGAGTTGTGGGATTCCGTTGCGAACTGAGGAAGCCGCACATCTTGTGCTTCATCCATTGCCCCATGAGCGGCACGACTTCTCGGGCTGCAGGATCTTTCGCGAGTGCATACAAGAAGTAAAAGAGCACGGGCAGAATGAGCAGCGCGTATACGGTGCCGATGAACCACCAAAACTCCTCCATCGACGAGATCGCGTTTGGATGTCTCTTCGCGGCGACACGAGGTACCCATACGCACAGCGGAAGCAACAATGATACAAAGTTCTTCATCGTCATCAAGCTGGTAGAAACAGAGGCGAGGTGAGAATGGAGACAATGGGGCATCATGTGTGAGAAGGCGAGGAAACTCGAGAAGATGCGTTCGTGGATATCGAGCGCGACGTTTCGCAATAGGTTCTCGATTTAGCTATCCACTGTGGCTTGATTGGCTGAATCCATGTGTTCTAATTGATGCCATCGTGGCCTTAATAATGGTAAAAAAAACTTTTCATACGACCACGCCTCGTTGACGATTGCAGTAGCGAGAAAGAAGAGAGTTGAACTAAGAGCGCTACCGAATCTTGTAGAGTTTGAGCTTGAAGATGCGTGACGTACGTGAGAGCTGCTGCTGGAATGCGAGCAAGATTTTCTTCTTCGATCAGAAAGAAAGATATTCTCAGACCAGCCAAACATGGTAATACGAAGAAAAAAGCTCAAAGTCTTGAAATCACGATGTCCTGATCTTGAGCTACTGACTGACCTTTCAATTTATCAGAATGGATGGATCTCTTGCTTGATGGGTTCAGCCACAGCAGGAGAGGCTAAGGAACCGCAAAGTCTCCAAGATGCTATGACCACCAGATCGGGTGTTGCGGGTGGACTCAGGACCAGAGGGCGTTCAAGATTTGGCTGTCTATTTACAGCGAGCAGCTACGCGGAGGTGCTGAGAGTAGGATGAACAGCTAACGACTTGGCTAAAAGCGGCGAATGGGAATGCGCAGGATCATCCTTCAAGGGTTTCCACCAATTGGACAGCGTTTGTCTGGATTTGGCTTCGTATATATAGCGGCGTCGTTGCAAACCGCGAAGCTGGCGAGGAAAGAAGACCCTCTGTCCTGGTTGTGGTTATTTTTGCCCAACGCGAAGAAGACGAAGAAGGAGGGCTGGGAAGCTATTCTGTGTTCACTATCTGTTTTATTCGGCGCGCCAACCACCCAGCGAGGTTTCATTTTTAAACTTGCAGCACCATTTTCCTGAAACTCTTGCGGCTCCCCAGCACATCAGGAAGTCTCTCCCATCCGGGTCATCAACAGCGAGCAGGAAGCAAACTACTTGTGCGCGCGTCTTGACTGCTTGAGCAAACATGGGGCTCTGTGCATCGCATATCGCGGAGGGAGACAAAGTCGCGTACGCCAAGTCGCGAGAGCTCGATGCGAAGAATGAAGAAGCACACCGCGCCGAGCAAGAGAAGGTCAAGCTGCTGCTGCTTGGTGCAGGCGAGTCTGGGAAGAGTACAGTCTTCAAGCAGATGAAGGTACGCCGTTCTCTCACGCGTCAGTCTTGTGGTTGAAATCACTCAATGCTCTAACACTTTTGTGTGTCGCTCTTTTGCTGGAAACGACAGATTCTTTATGGCGCTGCATTGACAGAAGAAGAGAAACGGCATTGCACACCGATTATCTATAACAACGTCATCACGTCGATGAAGATCCTGATCGAGCAGTGCATAGAGCTGAAGCTCAAGGGTGAAGTGCAGTGCGTCCAAGACTTTGACGACATCCGAGCGATCAGCGACGAAGCAGAGGTGACGCCAGTCATAGGTCAGAAAGTCAAGAATCTCTGGACCGACCCGGGTATTGTCGCCACGTGGACGCGACGAGCGGAGTTCCAGATCATTGAGTCGGTCAAGTACTACTTCAACGACATTGACCGCATCATGCGAGACGACTACTCGGCGACACAGCAGGATATGCTCTACGCGCGTGTGCGAACGTCCGGTATCGTGGAAGAGCGATACCAGATCGACGGTGCAACGTTCGTGATGTACGATGTCGGCGGACAGCGTAACGAGCGCAAGAAGTGGATCCACTGTTTCGAAGACGTGACAGCCGTGATCTTCGTCGCTGCACTGAGTGAGTACGACCAGTCTCTGTACGAAGATGCATCGACAAACCGCATGATCGAAGCCATTACGTTGTTCGACGAGATCATCAACAACAAGTTCTTCCTCAACTCGGCGATGATCCTGTTCTTGAACAAGAAGGATCTGTTCCAAGACAAGATCAAGAAAGTGGACCCGAAGTCCGTGGAAGTGTTCAAGGACTTCCCCGGCGGTCTCGGCGACTACGAGCTGGGTGTGCAGTACTTCCTCGGCAAGTTCATGGAGATGAACCGCCAGCCGGAGAAGGAGATCTACCACCACGTGACGTGCGCAACCGATTCCCAGAACGTTCAAGTCGTGTTCAACGCATGCAAGGACATTATTTTAAAGCAGAACATCAAGGGCTCCGGCTTCATGTAGACCCACTCTCAGCCAGGCGCTTGGAGGAGAAGGATGAAGACGGAGACCGCTGAGCCTCGCCTGCTCGCTCACTCTGATCCGCGACAACGCAGCCGTAATCCGCACCATCAGCAACTCCCACTTCTGAATGATTGGGTTGGCGAGGAAGGGAAGACAGATTTCTTACTTTATTGCAGGAGTGTGTAGATATAGCAGCACCGATTTCATTCATCAAGATATTTGCATATAAGCACTTTTATAAACACTAACGAACTCATACGCTTGCAAACCATTTCTAGCATCAAACAAAGTGCAGCCTTGTTCTGGCAGCTCCATACCATTCAACACACGGGAGAGTGAGCAGCTACATTCGTACGCATGGTAGGCTTACATCACCAAACTCCGTATTTATTTACCCTCCAAGACACGCGAGAGCACTCACTTGTACAGCCTCCACCATTTCCTGTGGTTTCACTATCAACATTAAGCGCATACGTCGGCAACCTTTCATAATCCATTTACCCTTTCAATTTGGCGGGAGATACATATCGCCACTTCCCGCCAAAAAGCGTCCTGTATCTTTTTTCCACGTGCCCGCCAAGTCTAAGAAGCACACATTCGCCTCTCAATTACTATATCAAAGCGCGTATTTACAAATCAAACGTGAAATCCATGCGTCATCCAATTAGAGCTCGGAATGTTAAAATCCCGCCAATCATCGATCCTAAAATTTCCATCAGCCAATCAAAACCCTCCAAGCGAGCGCAGAGAGATTTTTTGGTGGCGCGGAAAAAAAGCGATTTATTTTGTTCCACCTGTATCTGTGTTTTTGGGTCAAGCCGCACAGTCCTCTCTGAACAGCTCATTCCTCAATTTACCGAGCAACCACTACCAACTAAGCAAGATGGCGAAGACTCCAAGCAAGAAGGCGGCGAAGACCCCAGCGAAGGCCGGTGCCAAGGGCGGCAAGGGCAAGGGCAAGAAGCGCGTCGAGTCGTACTCGAGCTACATCTACAAGGTGCTGCGCCAGGTGCACCCGGAGACGGGTATCTCCAAGCGCGGCATGTCGATCATGAACTCGTTCATCAACGACATTTTCGAGCGCATCGCGTCGGAGGCCGGTAAGCTGTCTCGCTACAACAAGAAGTCGACTCTGTCTTCGCGCGAGATCCAGACGGCTGTGCGTTTGATGCTCCCAGGTGAGCTCGCCAAGCACGCCGTGTCGGAAGGCACGAAGGCCGTGACCAAGTACACCTCGTCGGCTTAAGTGTCTTCAGGTGTTGCTGCAGTTTCTGCTGCAAGCTCCTAACGAGCTAGCTGACTGCGCTTTGCACTCCGATAATTTCGGTGCGAGCGCAGCAGTTTATCATTTCCCTCTGGTGTTTTTTAACACCACCCTTTGCGAAAGAAACGAGTTTCAATGCGAATGACAGGTATAGTGTAGGTATGCACGTAGTAAAGTTTTTGCGATTCGTGACGAGCAGGTAGATTAAGATCCGTGGATGAGTGTCGGCACAAATTGACTTTCCATTGACTTTGAAGTGAGTGAGCAGTCCAAGCCGCTCAGCATGCAGGCGTCTGAGCTTGGGACGTGATCTTAACTTGCATGGGAGCCACAGGTGGACCACCACGCAACCTACGCATTGACATGCGAATTCAAAAGTCTGCACGCTAATGCGTGCGCTGCGCCACATGACCAAGATCGACCGCTGCAACCCAAGCTGATGGGCTATTTAGCCGGCTATTCAGCGTCGAGTTCAAGAGGAGGCGGTGCCTGCAACATGCATGGCTCGCATGTGCAATAGGCGCACTGACTGTACCAATGTGGTCAGCATTGTGTGTAGCCAGACGTTACTGTTCATACTCCTAAGGCGTCTGTCCGTACATTCATCCTGTGGAACCTGAATCAATCGTGAAGCCATTTGTACTGCACGTTCTCAAACACGCGCAGCTGGGCTTGCGAGGGGTGGACTCCAAGGCTGGTCGGCATCATGTTTCAACCATCGACTGCGGTTCAGTTTGGTGAACGCGCATGTGCAGTAGACGGAGCGCCGGCAGCGAAGCCCAGAGGGTTGAGATGTATGAGCTGCCGCTCGTTATTGAAACCGTGTTTTGGCCACTTCGACCTGCGTCGTTTGGGTTAAATCTGCATTCCTTTCAACAAATACAACAAGCCACAGATATCACGAAAGTCACTTGCTGGGCTGAGGAAACCCCCGATTAATCGAAGCACTCTCGTCGTGTTGTACCGCGCAGAGGGAATGAATCCAGCGATGCAACTTGTATTGTGTTCGAAAGCAGACTTGAAGGAAAAAGAACCATCATTGTTCGAGTCGCATGTTGTAGATACAGTACCGTACACTCAGGCTTTCAGTACTCGATGCTCATCGTGAATGGTCTCGAAGGAGTTGACAAGGAGCCTCGCTCCTTGAAAGGAACAATGGCGGGCTCAAACCTTCAACGCCCCGTCATTATTACGAGAACTTCTCACACAAAGAAGATCGTTCTTCATGTCTGGAGACATGCTGATTACTTGGAGACCGAGTGTCTCTTTCTCATTTAATGATGGCTGCGTGCAGAAACAGCTCACCACCGCATACGTGGTCATGAATAGGCGCACGCTCTCAAACCGTGGCTTGTCCACTCAGCGACTCTCTCAACTTCTCTATTAGAAGCCCCACGTCGCACATGGGGCTTGCCTATAAGAGCTTCCTTAGACTCGTGATGGTGATGAAGCAAGCGCTCACTCAACATGAACCCCATCGCATCCACGCACGCACGCACGCATGAGCCCGCACCTGCATGTGAATATTTTACTCATCCTGTAGCACCAGGCTCACAATGGGAACGCGGCAAAACTTTGAGCCTTTATGAGAGGAGGTGCCCAGCCGCATTGAAGTAGAGACTTGGCGCATCAGCATTTTTCAGGAAGGGAACTGCTCGAGAAAGCAATCAAGTGATCAATTATAGGTTTTTCACAGGCATAGACACATTTTAAGCTAGACAGGTTATGGTGGTTGTAAATACAAATCATCGATATTTGATATTATGAAATCGTGTACTGACTACGTATTTTCTCGCTTTGTTTATTGATTATCGAATCATCCTTCCTTCTTTCACGACCTTCAAGTCCGGTGTTTTGCTCGGTTTAAAAGACTTTTGGGAGCAGTCTCTCTGACTCTCTTGCTCTCTCTATCGAGAAGGGGCCACTAATGAGGTGTTTGAATCTCTTCCATACAAAGCTCCATACAAAACCCACTCACACAATCACACAACAGCGCAAGAAAGCACGAAAAGCGACTTTGGGCGAAAACATTCCTCATTTGCTGGTTCGCCCTATTACAAGCGCCCCAAATTTATCTGCCGCCGCCGCTGGATCCCATCAAACGCATCAGAAGCAAGCGGCTCCTATCTCTTCATCGCAGCAGCGACGACGGACCGAGAGACACGGATCTCGCATTATTAAGAAACCGAAGCAGCAGGCGCAGTGCAGGATGGTACCCGATATGCTGCGCGTCGTGCCGCTCAAGCTCCACGTGCGCAACGGCACGCAGACTAACGGCGAATCTCCCGTGGTGCGTGTTGTCGATGAGTCTTATTTCTTCTCTCTATAAGTTGATGTGTGTGTACCATGAACATCTATCTATCTGTGTGTAGACAACCGGGCTAACATGTACGTGTCTCTTTGTGTGAATGTGCTGAAAGTAGTATGAGCTGTTTTGCCGCTGGCGGAATGACAAGCAGAAGCCCGACGACTCGTTCTCGTATAGCGAGTGGAGTGTATGGAAGACGTACGAGGAGTTCCAGAAGCTCGACGCGGACATGCGCGCGCGCCGTAACTGCAAGTTCGCCAAGATGATGGTCACGGTCGCGTTCGCGCCCGAGCACCGTGTGCGCATGTTCTTCGGCCAGGACCAGACCGCACGCTTCCTCGAGAAGCGCCAGAAGGAACTCGACTACTACATGCAGCGCATCCTACTCTTCTCTGGCGTGAGCGAGTTTGTCGCTGGCACCGGGTCACCTGTGCTCGCAGAGTTTATCGGTGCAGATAACCACGTCGACTGCTCACAGCTGTTTGTTCCCGACCTGTCGTCGCTGTCGGTGTCGTCACTGTCTCCGACATCCCAGCTTCTCGAGCAG
Source organism: Pythium sp. MPC-2022a (assembly GCA_038050625.1). Classification (NCBI taxonomy): domain Eukaryota; phylum Oomycota; class Peronosporomycetes; order Pythiales; family Pythiaceae; genus Pythium; species Pythium sp. MPC-2022a. The sequence continues at coordinate 26,890 of JALBZB010000184.1, forward strand.
CATTCGCGAGAGTTAGGTGGGAAGGGCGCCATCCTGCGCACGCTGAACGTGGACATGCACGCGGCGTTCTCACCCTCAAGCTCGTACGCGTCGTCGAGCGCGACCGCGAGCTCCTTCGACAAGCAACGTGGCGGCGGTGAATCGTCCCGGAAAGCAATCAAGCAGGAGATTGAAGACGAGCTCGTGCTGCGGTTTGGCGAGCACCAGCTCAAGCGGTTCCGTAAACGCGCACGTGCGTTCCGCAAGGAGAATGACCCGACAGTCGCGGCACAGGAGTTCACGAAATACGTTGTCGCAGAGTATGACGCCGAGTTCACTTCGTGGCTGCTGCAGAAGTTCTTCAAGACTGTGAAGCAGGAGGAGAAGAAGTTGGCGCTCAAGAGCGCGGGCGGCGACGCGTTCTTTCACGACAGAGAAGATGACGCTGCGAGCCGGAAAGCGCGGAAAGCTGAGATGAACAAGATGCAGCGATCGACCAGCGACAACCCGGCGACATCATCATCCTCATCATCATCCACTAAGCTGTCTCGCAAGAAGAGCAGCCGGGAGATCTTGTACCGCGTCGAGAAGTACGCACGCGGCAACGAAGAGCACATTGAGTCGTTCAAAGTGGCGGCGAAGGCGCTCGGCAGCCAAGAGATGACCACGAAGCAGTTTGTGTCGTTCGTGCGCGCGACGTTCGGTCGCGAGGACGCGCAGGAGATCCTGTTCCTCGTCGTCGACGTCGTGCCGCTCCTGCACGTGCAGCGCGAGCTCCGTGAGCTGCTCGCTATTTAATCTCCACGCGTCCATTGGTCCACACACTCTCTCTCTCTCGTAAGCATCTCTCAGTAGGTATCTGGTTGGTATTTTTTTTTATTCTTTTGTGTGTATTTGGTTTTTGGTGGTGATGGAATTTGGCTGTAGACAGAGAGATGAGAGAGTGGTGGTTGGCTCCATCTTGACAACATGCAAGCGCCGGGCTTTCTCGATAGAAGAGGAAGCGATGAAAAGCGTTCTACACTTGAGCGTGAGTAGAGAGAGAGAGACGGGAGGCGTCCAGAAGACTGTAACAAACTAATATATTTTTCTTATCTATGCATACCCAGCTACAAGAACAGCAAAGCCGTGTGTTATCATGCCATATCGGAATATGTGGAGTACTCATTCTATTATATGAGATCCACGCAAATCCTTGGCCATCTCACCTTGTCCCGTGTCAACATTGTCATGTGGCTGCTGGCGTGTGCAAAAATGATGATTGTGATGTGGTCCACATATATTGATTGTAGACTGTGGCAGCAGTGTGATTACTGACCACCGACTGAGACTCAATCGGTGGCACATCCACAAGAAGAAGAAAAAAGCGCGGGAACCGCGTTGTCTAATTATCGTACCGGTTCGAATTGTGAATTGGTCACCAGCACACAGCATGAAGCGCGGACGTGTGGTCGTGGAGCGCAAGCGCAAGAACGCGCGACAGCGTACGTGACCCTGCGTGAGTTGATGTATTTATATGAGTGTGTGTTGCCGCTGTGTGCTCACCATATTGATATGTTGTTTGTGTGTACAGGCGTGCAGGAGAGAGTGGATGACGAGGAGCAGTCGCTCTCCTCTTCCGACAGCGACGTAGAGCAGCTGCAGCAGACGAGCGCACGCTCGCAGGGAAGTGCTAGAAGCACCATCGATGTAAACGACGGCAGCGCCGATGAAGATGGCGGTGATGATGACGACGATGAAGAGTGTACACTGGATTTCACGCAGCCCGATTACGCGGTGCAGCTCTCGGAAAGCCAGGCGATCGCGGACTCGCAACAGGAAGACGGTGAACCATCCAGGACAAAGGCGAACGCTATGCCCGCGCGCGTGGGTCAGATGTCCACGAAGACCATCGAGGACCTGAGCGCGCTGCTCGTGCGCTACATGCTGTACAAGGCGAGTTTGAAGCTACCGATCAAGTTTGCGGATATCAGCAAAGAGGTCTTTCCAAAGTACAAGAACGTGTCCAGGTATGCATGAGCTGCTATTCCATGCATCGTTTTGTGCGTATGTGGCTGAACTTTGTTCTCAAATGTCGTGTGTATGGATTACCGCAGATATTTCTTCCAGAAGGCCAAGCAGCAGCTCGAGAGCGTGTTTGGGTATCGCGTCGTCGCAGTGGACGAGAGCTCCGCCAGGGAGCTCTACCTCGTGCTCAACGCACAGACGTCGCAAGAACACTTACTGCTGATGAACAAGAACGGCAAGTCGCCGTCACGCGGCTTCCTCATGATGGTGCTCGGGCTCCTCTGGTGCGCTCAGGGGCGACGCATCTCAGAAGGTACGAACGAACACACGTTCTTCGTTACATTTTTTGCGAGCGAGATCACAGATTACGAGCCTGACGGATTGATGAACTGACTTTTTCCTACTGCTTGCCTGTGTGTAGATGATCTGTGGAAGCAACTGGCACTGCTGGACTCGGCGATCAAGCCGACGCGCGACCACCCGCAGCTCGGCGACGTCGCGAACCTTTTGAAGACGTTTGAAACCCAATTGTACATCGTTCGTTGTTCAAGCGCCTCGCTGCTGGTGTTGCTTGTGAGTGTCTGTTACTATTAGCTGACTGCGTGTGTGTTGGTCTCTTGTCTGCTTGGTTAGATATTTACAAGCGAGCTCGGAGCTTGACGTGGACCTGAAGAAGATCAAGTTCTACGCCTACGGCCCGCGCACGCACCACGAAGTGGGCAAATTGCAGATCCTCAACTTTGTGTGCAAGGTACGCAAACTGCACTCACGCTCACGCTCTCTATCGCTCATTTTCTCTGCTTGCTTCTGGGGCTGTCTCTGTGTGCCCATTGCTCAACACTGATGCATTTGATTGCATTGCTGCTCTTTCATTTTTCAGCTGATCACGGGACGCCCGCCGACGGACGCCCAAGTGGATGAGCTCGCGCTTGAAGACCATTAAACGCTCTTGTCTTCTATTTCATTTTGCTATGATAGGCTTTCACTGGTAGTCGATGGATTAGATAAAGCGTTGACATGCGCAATGGTATTTTGTCTGTCCACTACACTACACATCCACTCTGCGAGTTACTTGCTCTGGCTCAGTCGTTCCCTTCTTTACTATCACAATTATAAGGACAGTTAGAGTATGGACTCGATCGTAGCGTTATACGGGTCGTCGTCTGGCTCCGAGAGCTCCGATGACGACGAAGAGACCGCAGTCGCATCGAGTGGAAGCAGCGATAGCGATGATGCGACCCATGCAGCATCTGCTGGCGCTGCTGGTCGCAAGCGGAAGCGCCGCGGGGACGAGACGCCGACGCTGCCACGACCGTCATGGGTGCGCGCGTTTGCGCACGTGGACGGTAACTGGCCCAGCCACGTGAACATTACTATGGGCGACGACGCGGAGCTCCGCGCGCTGTGCGATCGCGTCACCAGTGGCGCGCAGCAGAGCATGGTCGACAGTGGCGCCAGCGTTGACGCCGACGCTGCGCTGCTTGTGCCCATGGAGAGCTACCACCTCAGCCTCTCGCGTCCATTCGTTCTGCAGTACGACCAGATCAGCGCTTTCGTGGACGAGCTGCGCGCGGCGCTGAAATGGCGGCGCCAGTTCATCCTCTCGCTCGCTGATGCAACGGTGTTGGTGAACGACGAGAAGACGCGCTCGTTCCTCGCTTTGCGCGTCACTGGTGGCGAAACGGAGCTCCTCGCGACCGTCAAGTGCGTCGACAAGTGCATGAAGCAGTTCGGATTGCCACTCTACTATGAGGTATTGTTGGATGCTATTCAGTCGAGCCTGTATTGCCTTTGTATACCTACCTACCTACTTCCGTACCTCTCTCTCTCTCCATGGAACTGTTTGTTGACGATGGCGGCTGTGCGTTGTCCTGTAATTGCAGGACCCCATCCCTCATGTCAGCATCGCGTCGTCTCTGGGGAGCTCCCTGCCAGAGCGACTGCCGAAAGCGCAAGTCCACAAGCTGTTCCTCAACGAGATGCCGTGGAGCACTGCAATTACGACCGTGCACGTCGCCATCGGCAACAAACAGTTCCAGATCCCTCTCCAGTAACCAAACCAGCCCAGCCAGTCCAGTTACTGGACCCATACATAACCCAACTCAGTCCACCTAGATCTTCGACTCAGCTCATCGTCGATGTCCTAGCAAGAAACGGTAGCCACCCCAAACCATTTTCTCAGTCGCTACTGGTATCGGAGTCCGACGCCAGGTCGATCACCTGCGGCTCTTTCTGTTTTCCTTCCAGGGGTGGCGCGTTAGGAATTCGGTTGTCATCGTCGTCCGAGCTGCTGATATCCGACATTGTGAACGTCACTGGAGCAACTGGGATCCGTCTACTCAGCGCGTCTTTGTCTCTTGCTTTGGATGCAGCAGCAGGGCCAGGAGGGGCGCCTAAATACATAAATTGACACAAAACTTCGTCAAATCTTTTGCACCTCACCCCATTTCAACTACATTGTTAGTCGCATTTGGTTGGCAAATGGCAACAATACCTAGGATCCCTGGCCGCTGTGAAGGTCGCACTTCTCGTCCAAACTCATCAGGCTTCTTTGAATTTGGTTCTCCTGGTCACAACATCAATCGCTCAAGAATAAGGCACCACATGTACAAGATCCCCACGCGCAACATTTTTCAAAACGCCACCTACCATTTCTTTTGCGCTTGACACGGAGGACTTTCCGTTCTGCACGTGATGAGCGAGCATCACCGGGGCCGTAGTGACTATTTCTCAGCGGTGCGGACGCCAATGTCATTGCAGCAACAGGAAGAGTTATGTTGACTGGATTTTTTTCAGCGGGCGGTTGTGGGGGATCAGGTCGTTGACGGGACCGACTGCGATCTCTGCGTTGCTGCTTGTCTCTAGACGCTGCTTGGGGCTTTTGAGAAGTGACTTGAACTTGACGTTCCTTGCCGCGCTTCTGAGGACGAAGGGCTTCGCAGTCGCTCAGTTCTCCATCTTCTTCTCCCATTTCATGTCGAGCAGGTTTGCCATTACCACTATCGTTTCCGTTACTACCAGCAATAGCGGCACTATTACCACTGCCAACAGCAGCAACAGGAGCACCACCACTCGGCATCTTGATCTCAGACCAAAGCTCATTGATCCAGATGACGTGCGATGCGAGTTGCTGGAGATCTGCAGACACCGTGTCGCGGTAGCCTAGTCAAGCATTCAATTCGTCAAGCGAGGGCCTCAGCACATCGAGCAGACCAAACTCAACTTACCAATGACCCACAGGTCTTTGCGAAGCACGTTCTTAATTTGATTGAGTGAGTCGTAAAAATCGCCATCACCTACAGTTTGTTGTTTGATTGTGAAAAAGTCAGATAAAACAAAAGAGCTCGCGCTGACAGTGCAACAACAACAGCATAAAAGCAGCTGAACCAAACCGGCAAAGAGGATGAACCGGTCGCAGATCTACAAGTGCAACAAGACATCATGAGTAAGTCAGACATGGCTACCGTTTCCATATCAGCACCTACACAAATGACGATATACTTACGTTCTCATACGCCAGCGACAGGATTTTCGTTGCGATGCTGAAGTGCCGAAACAAAACACACGTCAGGCCTTCTGGTTTAATGAGCAATCTATAATGCTTGGGAGCATTCCCGTACCCGTTGTCGACTCCTTTTTGCACCATTTGGTGGAACTGGTTGCCGCATCGTTTGCAATGGCATTGATACTTCTTCATGGCATACAGCTTCAGCTGGAACTAAATGGCAGCAACGAGCGAAGGATTTCATCAGTACATGATACCAAAGACACATTGCAATGCTCCGCCAATACTAGGATAATATGTCGTACCTGTGGTCCGTGCGGCGGTGCCAGCTTCAATGCGGTGTACTGCGCAGACAGGCCTTGATGAGACGACCGCTGCAATATCGGCTCCTGGTCGAAGAACCAGCACTCTTCGCACGATGACAGCAGCAGCAACGACACCCAGTCAGTCGTATTTTGTAAGAGGCGGTCCTCATATAGAGCTCGTCTTGTTAGCTCACCTCGAAGGCGTGATCCTGCGAGCGTTTCCAGCACACTGCGGAACTTGATGTAGTCGATCCGATTCCCTTCCTACACAACATCCAACTTCGTAAGCACAGTGAAATGCAATATACGTACTATAGTACTACGCCAGGATGTCGCAAAACACTACTCACCAAACTCCGTGCTCCAATGTGCGCGTACGCACCATCTACATAATTAATTGCATGACCACAGCAACAACAGAAAACAAATTCGAATGGTTGTTCACCAACTCCATCTCGTCAATACGTTGGGCGTCTTCTCGTGTAACGGGACTACAGGTGAGGTGCATTTGAGGAAGCCCTACCGATTACGAGCACTGTGCGGCACGTGTCTGTCGCGCTATTAGCGCTGTTATTGCCACCGCCGGCTCCGTTCGCGCTCGTCTGTGCGTCCGCCATCGTGATGGCTGTGCGAAGCTGGTCTTGCACCTGTCAAGTTGCCTTTGCCACACAGTCAAAACACGCTTGTGTACCGTGAGCTGCTTTAATAGAAGATCGCAATTGTATCCATGCCTTTGATTGGGTGAAAGTGAATTAAATTTGACCAATTATCACTACGATGCAAATAATGAATGTCGCGCGAAGGTTCCATATTATGTAGTCCACGTGAAATAGAAGATCTCAAGATCTGTTGCAGATCTCGCCCCTCCCCCTCCCTCCGTTTTTCCACAGAATCAATCAAAAAGCAACCCAGTTGTGTGTCGTGCCGGGTCGTGCAGGCGGGCGGGTGCGGGTTGGGGGTTGAGAGGGCACGCACACAGGATTTTCAGCTTGGTTTTTGTATGGCGCTGTTTGGTTCTCGAGCCAAAGCTGACGACGGCCCACCACCAAGCCCGCCCGCCTGCCCGCCCCTTTGCATCTTGCTGTGCCAGTTGAGATTTCGCCCACCAGCCCGCACGCAACCCAGCAACAAGAAGATCGCAGCAAAGATGACCGCCGAAGAGAACAAGGAGTTCGACGAAGAGTTGGTCGACTACGAGGAAGAGGAGGAGACGAACAACGCCGACGCCAACGGAGCCGAGGGAAAGGACGCCAAGAAGTAAGCAATCCTGCCTGTACATTCGTTCGCTGAGTTTTGTGGTGATGGCGCGACGCGACGTGACGCAATGCGGCGTGGTGGTGGTGGTGGCGTGACGGTGTTTTCCCCCAAGTCTTCTTCGCCTTCTCCCCCGTGCCCCCCTCATTTCTTCTTCATCATCGGTGTCATCTTGGCCACTTGGGGTCAGATGAAACGGATGGATGGAAGGGTGGATGAACGTGTTTTGTCCACCTTTCCTGTCTTCCACGCAAGCACACACACACACAAGTCTTCCGACGTCTGCTCCTCTTTGCGGGAGTGGATAGAAGGATGGTTGTCGACAGCACGATGTGCTCGTCAGTCTGTGTCGTCTATCGGTCTGTCCGACTGGTTCGGACGGATTTGCCTGCGCGCGGATCGAGTCGATGGCACGTGGAGGAGCCGTCACTCGGTTCAACTGCGTACGCGGTGAAAGATAAAGAAAGAGAGAGGGGACGTACGAGCGAGAGAGAGCGAGAGCGAGGGAGAGACCGGATGAAAGAAACACCCACACACGAGCTAGCGGCGTCCAACTGTATGCCTTGTATTACGCGCGCGCGCCGGAGAGAAGACCCCCATTTGTTAACATCTTCTGCTTCTCTGTCCGTCCTCCGTCGTTGGCTTCGATCGCGACTCTGGTCATCATGGCGGCGGGGAATTTTTGTAAATGTTTAGAGGTCACTATGTCGGCATCCACAGTTCCGGTTTCCGTGATTTCATCCTGAAGCCAGAGTGCCTCCGCGCCGTCGTGGACTGCGGTTTCGAGCACCCTTCGGAAGGTATGTACCAAGCTTGTTGAGTATCTGTACCGCGCGTGAAAATGATCAAGAGCTCACCAAATCGTCCTCTCTTTATCTGTGCCTCCTTAGTGCAACACGAGTGCATCCCGCAAGCTGTCCTTGGTATGGACATCATTTGCCAGGCCAAGTCCGGTATGGGTAAGACCGCTGTGTTCGTCCTGGCGACTCTTCACCAGGTAAGGAAGATTCGTAGCTTTGTGTATGAGAAGTTGGCATGAAATCCTAAATTTGTGTCTCTTGTTTGTCTTCTAGATCGAGCCAGTTGCTGGACAGATCAGCGTGATCGTGCTCTGCCACACCCGTGAGCTTGCGTTCCAGATCGCGCACGAGTACGAGCGTTTCAGCAAGTACTTGTTGGACGTGAAGACTGCTGTCTTTTACGGAGGTACGATCCGGTCGACTGTGTGAAGTTGCTCCAAATTGAAAGGTCAGGTTACTAAACTTTTCTGTTCGATTGTCACAGGTGTCCCAATCACGCAGAACCGCGAGACCCTTAAGAACAGCGCTCCACACATCCTTGTGGGTACCCCAGGCCGTGTGTTGGGTCTGCTCCGTGAGAAGACCTTGAAGCTCGACAAGGTGAAGCACTTCGTCATGGATGAGTGTGACAAGATGCTCGAAGCTGTCGACATGCGTCGTGATGTGCAAGAGATTTTCCGCTCGACTCCTCACGACAAGCAGGTGATGATGTTCTCGGCTACTCTCAGCAAGGAGATCCGTCCAGTCTGCCGCAAGTTCTGCCAAGACCCAATGGAGATCTACGTCGACGACGAGACCAAGCTGACCCTTCACGGTCTCCAGCAGTACTTCATCAAGCTGGAGGAATCTGAGAAGAATCGCAAGTTGAACGACTTGTTGGATGCACTCGAGTTCAACCAGGTGGTGATCTTCGTGTCGAAGAAGAACCGTGCGCGCGAGCTTAACCGTTTGTTGAACGAGTGCAACTTCCCTTCGATCTGCATCACGTCGGACTTGACCCAGGAGGAGCGTATCAAGCGCTACAAGAGCTTCAAGGACTTCCAGAAGCGTATCTTGGTGACGACGGATCTGTTCGGCCGTGGCATGGATATCGAGCGTGTGAACATTGTGATCAACTACGACTTCCCGAATGACAGTGACCAGTACCTCCACCGTGTGGGTCGCGCTGGTCGTTTCGGTACCAAGGGTCTGTCGATCAGTTTCATCTCGTCGGAAGAAGACACGGAGATGCTCGCGAAGGTGCAGTCCCGTTTCGAGGTGAACATCCCGGAGCTCCCAGACCAGATCGATATTTCCACTTACATGAGCACTTAAGTAGTTTGTTTCCAGCTCTCTCTCTCCCTCTCTCTCTTGTGAATTGAGTTGAGAAGAATGCAGCAACATCAACCAAAAAACTAAATGCATGATTCGTTACCTGGAGTTCCGCGCTCCTGTTTGAATGTATAAGAACGGTCTTGCTGTCTGTCTGTCATCCATCTACTCACACTTCATGAACAACAGAAGTCGCTTCCAACCAGCTGAACCAATGCATTTACTCTTTCTTTCTGCGCTTGAGAGATCCGTCGATGTCTCGAACACCGCTGAGCTTGTTCTTGAACTTTTCACGAATGCTGAGGATCAACACAAAAGAAAAAGTTATGGGTAAGATTTGAGCAGCTCAAGAAGATACTCGAGAAATGGGAATCCATGCACACAAAGCACAATGCTTACGCGTCATTTCGTGCCCAGAGCGAGTCTTTCTGCGACGTATCCTGATCCGCCAGGTGGGTGTACTTGGACCTACGCACACGTTCACAAAGTTAGCTAGCTCAGAAGGGATTTCCGCCGAATCCAAGACTGCGATATCATAGGAAAACGATCATCACGTACTGTCCTGCGCGTCCAAAGTTCTTCACTTGCATGACCTTCGGCAGCATCTCCTTGTTGAACTTGTCCTCTAGTGTGGCACCGGAGACGTCGCGCTTGCGCACATCGTCCTTGTCGCGCACGCTCGTCTCGTCCACGTAAAACACGCCCTTGTGGTGGTATTTCTGCATAAACTTCCACTTGGCTTTCTCCTTCGGCACGTCCTTCTTCAGCTTTCTGTTATTGATATAAGCCAACACACATACAAACCCACACGCATGAGAACTGACAATCAATTTCATGTCACTTGAGCTCTTCATAAACATACCTGTCCTCTGCTTGTCGCTCTTCCTCCGTCATGTTGCGTCTTCGCAGGATTTCCTCGGCTTCCTGGCGCTTTTTCTCCTTGCGATCGCGATCTCTGTCGTAATTTGCAATATTTACAAGAAATAGATTAGTAAAAACAATCACACAGAAACCATTTCACATCCAATATGGCGCACCTTTTGATACGACGCATCTCGCGCAGCTCCCAGTCTCGGTACTCCTGGTCCGGATCGATGCCGTCCGTGTCGTCGGGCATCTCGATGTCGGTCGAATTCTGGTCGCCGTCAGCTTCTTCTTTCTCTCGACGGATCTCTTCCGCCACGAGCTTGCGCGTCTGGAGCTTTCGTACTTCGAGGCGCTCGAGCTCGAGCTTTCGCTTGCGCTCTTCTTCTGCCTCCATCTCTTCCTGTCGCTTCAGGGTCTCGCGCGCTTTCTTTGGCACGAACACGGGCTTCATGAGCTCTTCGCCAGCGTCCGAGTCGTCCGTATCCGTCTCCCACTCGGATTCGCTCGAGCCAGCGGATGACTCGGTCCCTGGAACTAGTGCAGTTGCTGCTGTTGTTGCTGGAGCGGCAGCTTTCTTGATGATCTGAGGCGCGATGTGCTATTGGGAAAGCAAGCGATGTTGGTGATCATTAGCACAGAGTGATACAAAGCATCTTATTAGCATCAGCGTACACACTTACTTTGCGCTCTGTCTTCGCAGACGGTAGCTCGTTAGCCATGCTGACATCTCCCTGCTGCTGTTCTTTCTCCACCAGTTTGTTGCGCAGAAGACGGCGACGCCGGTTGAACTCTTCTTCGTCGTCATCCGAGCTCGAATCTTTCAGCGCGTTTGCGACGTCTTCGCCACTGGACGAACCGCTTTCGTCCTCTGACAACGCGCCACCGCATCTTCCTGCAGAGCTCGTGGCACCTTTCGATTTCGCTGCGACGACCTGCGCTTCAAAGCGCCGTCGCGGCGCAGGAGCCTTTCCAGCAGCAGCAGTTCCACCAGTATCGATTTTGCCCTGCTTCTTCGTCAGCGCTGAGCGCACTTGGCTGTTCGCCGTTACGAACCCGCGGTCATCCTCATAGCCATCTGCGAAATGCGGCACCTGACCTGCTCGATACCGCGTCACTTTTGTCGACGGATCGATCTTGGGTTTCAATGGCTCAAACACCTCGGTCGACTCCCTGCAAAACAATCCATGCAGTCATTAGTTTGGTAGGCGCTCACGTAGCGCAATCACTATCAGAAATGCACAGAGAGCGGCAACTACACGCACTTGGTCTTCGTATGGCGCAGCGACACGGGATCGCCGGGCGTGTCGTCCGGCAGCAGCAGCCCCAGGTCTTTCTTCGTGAACAGCGCCATCTTCGCCTTCAGCTCTTGTTTCGCCGTTGCAATTGCGATACAAAAGGGTGGCAATTGGCATTAACGCTCAAACCTATCCAACAAAATATGCAGACTTCTATACAGCATATTTGTACGGTTAAACTCCAAGTTCAGCAGTACTTGTCTGAATACAGGACCCTTACAGACTCAATGTTCAGTCTGCCTCATTTGCGTAAAGGATCAAGAGATGGCACCGTTCCGCATGCCGCAGACGCCCATGTCGGCGCTCGGGCTGCCGCAGTCGCTCCCGCGCATAGCTGCGCAGGCGCAGCGTGAGCGCAACGAGGATCTCCGCCGCCGGAAGTGCGTCGTGCTGGTTGTCGTGCTGGTCTGCAGTTTCGCCCTCCTGTACGAGCTGGCGCAGTGGACAATCGGCGGCTCCATCGCCGCGGCACAGAGAAAGGAAACGCAGCGCGCAGTGGACGAGCTGCGCATGAAGCGGCAGCAGGGTGAGGCGCGTATAGTAGAGGAAAAGGTGAAGGATGCAAAGAGGAGCCGCAGCGCGAAGGGGTTCCGCGACGACAAGCAGATCGTGTTGCTGCTGACGAACTACCGCGACTCGCGCGCGTGTGCGCAGACCCTGGTGGAAGCACACACCATGGCGTTTTTGCCCGGACGCGTCCATTTCCGCGTGTTTGACGAAGTGCACCTCGGCGTTGAGGACTCGTGCGTCAAGGTGTTTTGCGAGCTGCGTCCGAAAGAGTGTCATACGATGCTGCGATCCAAGCAACTGCGCTTCGCGACGCGTGATGCGTCTGGTGCGTTGGGGGTGACGGTCGCAAAGCATCTCGTGGAGAGCATGGTGACGCGCAAAGAGTTTGGTGGGCATTTCTACATCAGTGTGGACCCGACCGTGTCGTTTACGAAGAACTGGGATCTGGGATTGCTGAAGCAGTGGTACAGTATCGGCAATGACATGGCGATTTTGAGCATCGCGCCGAAGGCACTCGAACTGAAGGGCCGAGCCAACAACCCCGCCACGATTATCCTGCAGTGCTCTGCGCGAATCCACTCGAAGTCTATTGATGCGGTCGTGGAGTACAACCCGCCCGAGCCGCGACCCAAGGTGCATAGCGCGCTGTTCGCTCCAGTGCTGCAGTCTCAGTACACGGAGTTATTCCACTTTGGACCAGTGTCGGCGCTGCTGGCGGTTCGGTCGGACCCGCACACTCCGCATATCACGGTCGGGCACGAGTACGCTCGCGCCACGCGCTTCTGGACGAACGGCTATGACTTCTACGCCCCCACGGAAGACATCGTGTACGCGACGTACGAGTGGAGACCGTCTCCAGCGAAAGCGAGCCACGCATTGGAGGCCGAAGTGCAGCGATCAAACCGCCGCATCCGCCGGCTTCTGACGCTGCCCGTGTCGTCCACGAAGGCGGAGCCGCTCGCTGAGGAGTACAAGTACGCGCTGGGCTCGCGCCGCTCTATGGCGCAATGGACGAGCTTCTCCAAGATCGACCCCAAGGCGGCGTACAACGAGTCGACGACGAACCAGTTCGTCGCATGCGGTGAGCAGCTCAAGTATGTGCGGTACCCGTTCTAAGCTACCGAAGGTATCATTAGACTCTTTGTTTTGGTTGGTTGATTTTCAATCGTCTCCTGAAAGTCAAGAGATTGAAAATGAATTTAAAGTTATCTCATTGGTTGAAATGGATTCGTTTAGTGTTTTGGCTTCTTCTCATTGGCAGGAACAAAATATCCGCGTCGGATTTTATTTTGGGTACAATCCTAAAATAAAGTTCTAGGTAATTTGTAGAAATGAGCGTTGATCAAGCGTACAAGCGCTCTCATGGTCAGCCTCCTCCGTCGCGAAGGATCATATCAACAGACTCGTGGCTTCGCACGTATGCATCGTCGTCTGCGATCATCACGTATGCTGTGACTGGGAACTTTGTCGTCGTAAAGTGCATAAACTCTTTGACTTTATCTGCCAGATGGTAGTACAAGCCGTCACAGTCGAGCTCGTGCGTGAGCAGATCCCCCTTGAAAACACGCTTCTCGGTCTCAATCGCAGCCCCAAGAGCCACCCGGTTCGCTTTGTTGTTTTGAGAAGGGAAAACTGGTCGGTATCCAAGAAAGGAGATTCGGGCGGATCTGTGGGGAGTTGTTTTGCTGGCCCATGGGTCCTGAATGCCCTGCCGCTGAGCGAACCCGTGGAGAGCATTGGTCTTGATCTCAATCACAATGAAAGGTGGTTGCTCTTTATCTTCGGCTGGATCTCACAGGTGAACGCGATTAAAGTCCCCGAACGCGTCAACAGCGCGAGCAAAACCAGTCTGATCTCCACCCTATTTCTGAGCTGCTGTTGTCGCCCATTTCACAAGGTCGTCATGCTCGGGTGGAGACAATTGGTACTTGTCGCGCTGCAGCTGCAACTGCTGGTCTCTGTATGCTTCAAACTCCGGGTCGCTGACTACAGCGAAGTGTACGTCTTTCGACACTTGGAGGATGCTGTTGAAATGACTGGCGCTGGGCTGATTCACCACACTCTCCGAGCCGCTTCCATCGTTGATTGTGATCTCGACGATCAGCACTCGCAGCGAGTGGACTCCAGGACTCAATTCTGCCAGAGCGATGCGAACTCCCCGTGGAGGGTAACAGCGCATGCTGCTGCTGCTGGTATTCCTATGCGCCGCTTGGTTGGTGACTTCGACACACGCCCTCGTACGCGGAGACTGGGCCAACATGTGGTGGTCGACACTCGTGACGATCATCTCAAAGTACACGTCGACCGGGCGTTTGACGACCGAGCCATCGACGGGACTCAACACGCGCACTTTGGCGATCACAGGATCACTGCCACTAGGTGGAACTGGAAAGACAACATGACCATGTCGCTGTTGCTGTCGTAGCTGAGTTAAGTCGAGCGGATCTACGTCGATGACCATCCGAGGGACTGTCTACGGCATTTGATCTGAAGAGCCAGCGACGCGCCAAGGACCAGGAAGCAAATCAGCCACAGCGAGCGCATGGAGCATTAGTAGCCGGAGGCAATGACTCATTTTCACACAGCTCACAGGTTGATTGGTCGAGGGAGAGCATACGAACGAGGGAATACCAAAAATGCCAAAGACCCTGCTTTTGTTTTCTTCAAAAGATCGCAACTCCTGCAGCAAAACAGGTTCAGACAGCAGCTGCATACACAGGCACACTACCTATAACAGCAGCAGCAATAGACCAAGAACAGCGACGCACCGATGACTGTCACGTGTGTGGAGAGCGCGCGAGAGAGCAGCGCGGTCGTCTACCTCTCCTCACTGGCTGATTTGATCTGCGTGAACGGTGGACCTCGACTCGACATTGAATTCCTCAAGTCGGCGGTGTCTCTTTAAAACTCCGAGTCGCGCCAAAAAACTCTTCTCTCTACAGTGCTGCGCAAAAGTTTGTCCGCATCCGATTTTTACAGTGTTTGATTGATTACGTTACGATTCAGAGGAAGCTGATTGAATACGTGGCACGATGAAGCGAGTAAACA
>JALBZB010000185.1:0-41630 GCA_038050625.1 Pythium sp. MPC-2022a
TTCAGCTCACACAGCGAGAAAATCTGGTGGTCTTATATTTCCTGCCACCACCGTACTTTTGTTTTATTTTTATAAAAATATAAGCATAACTTGTTTTTTAGAAAATAATGTATAAAAACGACATATTTTTCTTAAAAAAAGAAAAACGACGCAATGTCGCATTTTGGACACGCTCAGCCAAATGATCCCAGTGTCAAATGGACGCGGTACCGTGGCGCTTACTTCGGAGCGGACGAAGACGAGCCGCCCATACTGAAGCTGTTGCTTCTGCTGCGCTGCTGCTGCCCCTGGGACAAGCGCTCGAAGAGCAATTGCAGCTCCTGCCGGCGCACCGCAGACTCTTCGTGGAAGCGCTGCTCCTCCAGCACCAGGCGCTGCCGCAAGAGCGCCATGTGCTCTTCGTGGTGCTGCGCGAGCATGGTGAGTTTCCGCTTCTTCAGTCGAAGCTTCTCAGTCTCAAGGGCGACCAGCTGCGCGGTGAGGGCTTGCTGCTGGCCGCGCGAGAGCTGAAGCTGGTGGTGCTGCTCGTGGTCGTGCGCGGCGTTTGCATCTTCTGCTGTTGCGACCGCATCGTCGTCCTCTCGCATCGACGACGACGATGACAGATCCTTGGTACTCAGGCGGTTCAGAAGCGCCATCCCTTCTGCCGCCTCGTCACCGTCCTCCACGTCCTCCGCCCCTCTCTCCTCTTCCTCCTCGTCCCCATGAAGCTCAGAAGTGGCAATTTCAGGGTCCGAGTGCAGCCGCATGGCTTCAGAGCTGGTCACCTGTCCGTAGCTCTTCGCCGGTTTCCCGCGACTGGATCGGATCTCATCGATGTGGTTCGAGATGTCCCTCAGCATGCTGTTGATGACCTGATGCAACTCGGCAGCCGTGGCGGGAGGGCTCTTGACCTTCAACGTGCCTGCCTTGTGTAGTTTGAGCAGCAGCTGGAACCTGTCCAGTTGTTTTTTAATCATTTAGACGTGCGACTAAACAAAAGTGGATCACCCCCAAGCACCACGAAAAAAAGTATCTTTTCCCTTACCGGTCCGATACCGCGCGTCCAGTGAGTTGCACTTGCCCCATTTTCTCCGTACTGAGGCGGAGCTCCTGGGCGATCTTCTCCCACATGCGGATCTTGCGTCCGTGCTCTGCGGCGTAGGGCTGGTACAGCCGCACGCCCTGAAGCAGCCGCAGGTCGTCGCTGCCGCTGAACCGCGCTCGCCGCGGCGCTGCTAGCGCTAGACTCACAGCAGCCACAGAAATTAATAAAATACACACGCACGCGTCAGTATCCAATTGAGTTGACAAGCAGTGACGCTTCGGAGAGCCTATCCACGAACAGCAAATACAGTACACGGTGCGTTTTGCTACTGTACCTGCAGCAGCAGCAGCGGCCGAGTCGTCGGCGCCAGCGGTGGTGGCACCGGCGTCAAACGACATGCTCCAGCCGTTTCGGAGCTCCTCTTGCGCTTCAGCTCCACCTCCTCCAATACGTACTGATACACCCACCTGGACCACTCTTACGTACGCTGCAGCCACGCGAAAAAAACACCACCAGCGCACCGTGCAGCAGCTGAATAGAGAGCCCAAAGTTATGGCTCGCAGATGATGGATACGAATAGCACCTCTTGGAGCATTTATGATACTGATCATTATTATTCTGTACCACATAGGCGAATTGATTCCCTAACTGGTCATCAGACTATTTTTATAACTCGGTCTACCGGCTTGCACATGAATGCAGACATCTTGATTTCAGTATGTCCTTGCATTGCTCTCTAACTCGGCTACCGGTGACGCAAGGGCATACTGAAATCAAGATGTCTGCATCGCACAAAATTCCACAAACTTTAAACAAATCCTAAATTTCCAAAATGTCTCCAAATTTCCAAATTTTGGCAGGCTCGCGGCTTGTTCTTCTACGGCTCCAAAAAAAATCTTTTTGTACACGAAAGGGGCAGTCATCTGAGTTGTCACGAGCATACTGAAACCAAGTGAGTTGCCGCGACCATAATTTAATCAGGTGAAGCGACTAGGTCTTTTACTCACGAGGTGCCATAATCGTACTTCTCCAGGCAAAAAGATCACCCCACACCATTCATTGTTTGCTCAATCCTCTTTCTACCACCATTATTAGTATTAGTTATCCTCTATTCTATACAGCATGCATCTTGATTACCTGAAAATCGCTTTCTTTATCAAAATCCGAGAGAGGGCGACGTCAATAGCAAGATGCTACCTTCTGTAGATCTACCCTCACTTGTAATATGTTTCACTCATACGCAATGGCGCTGTAAGGTTGAATACCAATAATTGCGGCACTTGGTTCATCCATACGCTATAATATAAAACTCGAACTAAGACTGCAATAGCAGGCTTATTGATAGTTCATATCGGGGTTTGCTGTTAGTGTAGCCGCGACCACTCTTCGGAGCAGTACGATGGCAAAAAAGATGAACCTACAGGTAGGTAAGTACGTCATAGTCCATGGAGCGATATGCATTTTATTCATACTGCTCACTAACAAATCGTTGCTGGTTGACAACGCAATTACGATAAGGGGGTGGACTGGACCCGTCCTATTCCCCTCCAGAGAAGATTGACAGATTGGCCAAACTTGTTTGCTCTTATATTACCTGCACTCTCTTTGTAAGAGTTTTGCAAGCAAGTGTCCTTGTGCCAATTATCAAAACATCGGAATATTAGCACAATACCGTAAAGTTGCGGATTTTCTTACTAGGATTCACAAGTGCATTCTAACTTAGCACAATACACATACAGATTTCGTTCGCCAAGTTTGGTGCAAAAATGTTCTTGCCTACTTGTGGATAATTTAGTGCGACTGCTAATTCCAGAGATCAATCTCTGGGCTACCTGTAACTGAACGGAGCTCGCAACATTTTTGGGTCGGATCTGTCAACATCGTACAATATTATTACCAAGTGCTGTTTGATGTTTTTCGAGTAAAGAGGGATAAACTGCGTTCATACGCCGCCAGATACAGAGTTTCTAGTGTGGAGGTGAAAAGAACACAAAGTCTTGTCCTTAGTCCGCAGTATTCTATTCCTCTATTAATTTCAAATATAATTAATGTAGGACAAAACTAAATTAATTTCCAGTATTTAATATAGGAAGCGTGGCAAGGGGTTAACCTGTTGATAAAAATCCCTTTTGAGAAATCGCTCGAGATAGTTTCGCGCAGGCCAACCTGCGTGAACTCGACGCACGTGGTCGCGAGTTGTGTGTAAATAAGCCCGTCTCCATTTGCGGGAAGCGCTTCCTATTACTAGCCAGAGACGCAGACGCAGACACAGACGCAGGTGATGCGGCTTGAATTGAAACAACGCAGCCGAACGCCAGCTCGAGAGGAATACGAAGAAAATCATTTGATAAACTTTAGAATCTGCACCAAAGCAAACTAACTCGTCTGTGCCGGAGCTGGCGCGGGCACCACAGCAATGGCGCGCAGCTGGAAGAACGTCGCGGGAAAGCCCGAGTGGAATCGACAGCGGTCGCCGGTTTTCGCGAAGTGCCTGCAGTCGGTGACTGCACAGAAGACATCCGTGGGGTCAGGGTACGCGTACAAGACCTGCTCCTTGCCGCTCTCCGTTTTTGCTTCCTCCTCCGCGCTCGATCCGTCGGCTTTTTCACACGTCACTTCGGCTTCCAGGCGTCGCTTGTTCTCCTTCCACAGGAACTGCGGCTTGATGGGGATGTTGCCCAGGCTCCAGTCCAGCGCCAGCATTCGTTCCTTCAGTCTAGTCGCTCGGGTTTGTTTTGCTCGAGCCTTGCCCACCAAGCGGCGTCGGGGCTTCTTCCTCTGCTTCGAGCGCAGTAGCGCCGCCTTCTTCTCTGTGCCGTGCTCGTGCTCGATGCTTTCGTTCATCGAGCAGATGAACCACACGTCCTGCTTTGCAGAGTACAGCTGCAGCACGTCGCGGCGGCAGAAACTGCACAAGCGCAGCGGGAAGAAGCGCTGCCATGCGAGCTCGTACTGCAGCACGTGATTGATACAAAAGTGGCCTCGCACTTGCAGTTCTGGACAGGACCGCGCCGCGCACACATCGCGCACCAGCACCGCATCGCCGTCTTCGTCTGCGTACGCGCTCCATCGGTCCTCGTTGTCGTCGTGCGTGCGGCAGCTGCTGCAGAGCACGAGCTCCGGGTTGAGCACGCGGTGCAGCCCCATGCTCACAGTTAAATACTGGCGCGCGCAGTTCCCGCGCATACCGTCGCAGTCACAAAACCACCTCTTTTTTTCCAAAAGTGCAGTTAATAGCTATCCGTTTATAGAGTCTGAAAAAGCAAGAATGTTAACATTGAAACCTTTTAAAAATGATGAGCACAGTTCAACCTATTTTGACAGGATATCAGTAAATACGTTTTGCTTTTTTCTTGGAAAGTTGCCCTTTGCTCACGATGATGGAAAGATACCTTCCAGCTTACAACAGCCTCACTCATTTAAAGCTCAAGCTCGCTTGCATATACGCGCGCGAAGCCCCAGTGCTTCACGCATACAATAATACACAAATTGTACTATTACATCTAAGAGAGCTGGTTGACCAAGTGCAAGTGCAAGCAGCAAAGAGAGTGCGATACCGAGAAATGTGTGCGATCTCAGATCTACCGACCACTGTTTTGACTCTCTAGAGTACGCTATTGCTGATTGCGTTGGGGTTAAACAAAAAAACCTCGGTCCGCCCAGCTGCAATTGACGTGGACCACACCAAAGTGGGAAAACACCCGCCCCCGCGCTCGCTCGCGCCGTTGTGTTGCGTTGTGGTTTACGTGTGTGGGCGGGCGGGCAGACCTTTGCATTCATTCATACCGGAGAGAACGAGAGAGACTGACCGGGCCGCTCGCTTGCTTGCTTTCGTGACTTGCTCGCCATGGCGGAAGACGAGGACGCCAAGCGCAAGCAGAAGCCCGCGACAACAGCGGCAACAGCAACTACTACTACTACTACTACAGCAGCAGCGACCACGGCCACCAAGTCGCGCATCATCCAGCTCAACACGTCCAGTAGCCGCGCCGGGAAGAAGGACATCCCCGCGGGGCTCTCGCAGAACACCAGTCTGCGCTCGTCGTCGGTGCAGAGCTCAGCGTCTGCACGCGCGTCTGGGAACAGCAGCAACAACAACAACAACAGCTATTCAGACCGCGCGCAAGGTGGAGGAGGCAATCGCTCGAGGCCCGCAGATTCCGGTAACAACAGCAACAATACAGGCAACAGCAGCGCATCCGCATGGCGCTCGGCTCCTGGTGCGTACCAATAAGATATTTATTTGTTTCACGTGCTTGCGCGGACTACGCTTCTCTCTTTTTCTAACGCATATTGTTATGGATTAATCGCGATTTGATTATGCAGGAAGTAGCCGTGGTGGTGGCAGTGGAGGAGGGCGTTTTGGCGGGCGATTCTATGGCAACAACGGCGGTCGCGGCAGTAGTGGAAGCTTCCACAACAGCACTTCCAACAGTGCAAGCGGCGGCGGTGGCAGTAGCGGCGGTGGTAGTGGGTACTTCAAGCGCCATGGATCGCCATCGCGCGGTCATTTTGAAAGCAGCGCATATCATCGGGAGCGGACATTCTCGCGCGGTCGCGGTCGATCAATGTCGAGGTCGCCATCGCGGTCAAGAACTCGCTCGCGTTCACCCAGGTCTCGCACTCGCTCAAGATCGCCGCGATCGATGTCACGCTCCCCCCGGTCTCGATCAAGATCCCGTTCACGCTCGTGGTCTCCACGTGGCAGTCGCAGTGGGTTTAGCAGTCGCGATCACCGCGATAGTGGCTGGGAACGAAACAGTCGCATGAGCGGTGGCAGTGGAGGGCAGTATCAAGATCGAGGAGGCGGGCGCGGTCGAGGCATGAGCAACTTCTACGATCGCAACTCCAGTGGCGGTGGTGACTACTATGAGGGCCGTGGGCGGAGTCGAGAACGAGATGGGGACCATGCATCTGCTGTACGAGGAAGCAGTAGCTGGTCTGGAGGCCGCGGAGGAGGTGGCGGTCCAGGTGGCAGTGGTGGCCGTTACAGCTCGTTTGGTCGAGGCAGCGGCGCCAGTGGAAGTGGCGGTCGCTTTCGCGAATTCCCGAAGGATCAGCGGTTTTCCTCCTCATCGACTTACGGAAATGACTCCCGATACGGTTCGCGTCGCTCCGAAAGTAGAGACAGAGCTAGTGGCGATATGTCAAACCCAAGCGCCAGTGGTGGCGCGGCTAGTAGCAACAGCAGTTTCCGCGACCGAAACTTTCCCCGTGACCGAGAACGAGATCGAATCGAATCGCGCGACGGTGGAAATCCAGCAAGGAACTCGAGTTATGGCCCAGATCTTTCACGAAGAAGCAATTCTACTGCGTCAAGGAAAAATGACATGAGTGGACATGGCGAAGATCGAAGAAGCGACGGTGGAGATCGACCGGGCGATCGCAAGAGGGAAGAGCGAGACAGCGACCAGCAAGAGCGAGAGAAAAATCGAGCAGGACCAGATCGTGATATTGCTACTAGCGGTCTGGATACGAAAGCGAAACGCGATTTATTGTTGAGTGCGCGAACTCTCCCACCTCGTCCAAGTTTTCACTTCAATTCTACTGGCAGCGCTGGAGGGAGTCGAGCCTCTACTCCAAAGGAGTCTCAGGATGCCCGCGAAGACAGCAATGACGAGAAATCGCTGCTTTCAAAAGAAGCGCTTACTTCGAAGTTGAGTGCGATTGGAGAGACTGCAGAGCGAGATGACAAGAAAGACGCGGAGATCGCACTTGTGAGCGAGGACAAGCCTGACGCGGTTGAAGTGCAGGAAGACATAGTGATGGAAGATCACAATGCTGAATCAGAACCGAAGCGTGATATCGAGAGTGAGAAAGTGTGTATTTCTGCTGATGAAGCAAGTGAGGATCGCGAAGTCGTGGACTCTGCAGCGGTCAATCCAGATTCAGCGGATCAGAAAGCCAATGATAAACCTGCTGTGGACGAGCAGGTGCCGAAGGATGAGGATGTTGTCATGGATAGTTCGTCAGAACAGAACGATATGGAAGTGCATCCTAAGAGGGGTGTCGCCAGATCCGAGTCTGAGCCTGCCCATCAAAGCTCGAATGAAGATAACAAGCATGGAGATCAAGAGGCTGTCCAGTCAGATTATGTCGAGATGGCAGACGATACCACCGTTGAGGCAGTGGAAGATGTCGAAGAGAAAATCAGTGAAGGTGGGATGCCAGAGCGTGAAGAGTCAAGTACCAGTATTCAGCTGCGCGAAGAAGGAACTGAGGGTGAGAAACAGGAGAAAGCGCTCTCAACAACTGTGTCCGATCAACCTGCACCATCACCAACTGCTGATATTTCTCCAGTGAAAACCGCTGCCGTTTCTGAGAAGTCAAGTCACCCAATTGCCGTTAGCAAGGACGAGAGCAGCGCAAGTATCATCACGCAATCAGCTGAACTTGTGCCAAGCCGAAGCAAACAGGAAGCAGATGAAGTGAAACCTGTCGAGCACAAGAAAAACACACAAACTGTATCTGTCTTCGCCAGTTCTGAGAAAGCAGAGGGCAAGTCCTCACCGAAGGCGAATGTCTCAAATTTGGAGGAAGGTGAAGCAACCTCTTTAGTTGAAGGTGTGACTGCGTCTGACGCAGTTGAAGTGCCCGTGCTTGTGGAAGCAAGTTCAAAGGAGCATGCTGAGTCGCGCCACTTCCAAGAGGCTGACAAGATGAAACCACAAGCAACCTCAGCTAATGGTGAAACTGATACCTCGAGTGACGGCAATGCAGTTTCACAAGTCGTGGAAAAACTTCCTATCGCCCAAGTCAAGGAGCAAACTGTCCAAGAAAAATCTGCGTCTGTCAGCGACAGTGAGGGAAAATGTGGCAAACTTAAGGAGAAAGTGGTGGTTGCTGCGGTGAAGGAGGAAGGTTTTGAAGCCGATAAAAAGCCTTCTGCCAGTGGAGCTTCTGATAGTATTCCAGCAACCGCCCAAGCAAAACTAGAACCCGAGAACCACACTTCACCATCTTCGGAGAAAATCTTGACTGCTGATGTCGAGTCAAAGAAGGTGGAGCTGGTCGCCGATCAAGTTTCTTCGTCAAAAATGAGTGGCATTGCTGGTGGCAGTTCCAAGACCATCAAGCAGCGCAATGAAGGTTCGAGTGAGGCGACGCAGAGTAATGCCGCATCAGCAGTTTCGACCAGCTCAAAAAAGCCTGCTACTCCCTTCGAAAGAGAAAGAGAAAGAGGAGGTCAAGAAAGTGGACGAAGATTGAGCATAACTGAGGAGAAAGGTGGGCATGCTAGTGGATCTCATGCGTTGCTGCCTGATAAGAATGACGCGAAGCCTCGCGCATCTTCATTCTCATCATCCAACGTTCCAAACAGCTCAGTTGGTGTCAATCAACGAGATGGTGTGCACTACGGTGAGAGGGGGCTGCAGCGAACGTATTCAGCGTCATCGAACTTTATACACCAAGAGAAACGTGACGGGGACTATCGACATCGTGCAATGCTGTCGGATCAAAAGCGCAATTCTCCTCAAAAAGGTCGACCAAATCTTGAACGTCATGGATCTTTTTCGTCGGAGCGAGGTGAGCGAACTCCCCCACTACTATCAAAAACCAGATCTGTGCCGGGTATGTCTTTGACGGGCGTCTCAAACTCAAGACTTTCATCCACCACTTCGTATGGTTCTCCCGTTCAAGTCTCGCACGACAGCAGTAGTGAACAACGGAAGAGAGCGCGACGTGACGAGCCGAGAAGCAGCGAAGCTGTAAATCCGGAATCCCGCATTCCACCGTCTGCTACCGATAGTGACAAGCTGAAGAGCATCAAGGGTCCAGTTGGCAGATCCTCGCCTCAGCCATCTTCTCATTTGTCTCACGCTCCAAAGTCAACGGAACCCGAGAGCCCGCGTGAAGAACTTCCAACGTTACCCGAAATCCCTCTTCCTAGTGGTGTTTTGCTACCACCATCGCAGCTGGATGACCCGGGAGCTGACTTTGGAACGCCAACGAAACAACCGAAGAGACCAAGACTGGGTTGGGGTCAAGGTCTTGTCGCTTCTTCCCCACCTCCGCAACCTCCGAAGCGCCCGCGCATTGGATGGGGTGAGGGATTGATGCAACAAGCTGCCGCCTCTAGCCCAACCAGTTCTGTTGTATCCAGCTCAGCAGAAACTACAGCAACAGCACCAACTGGTAATGATGATGGCGATGAGGAAAAAACTGAGAAGCTTGACGAAGCTATGCCAGCTGTTGAGGCAGTGATTGTGGGAGATGCTAAAATGGAAGAGCCGGAAGTGATTGAGTCAAGTGAAGATGCCCAACCGGAAAGCCAACCTGACGAGTCATCGCAGCCTCAAGCTGATGTAGTTGGTTCTTCAAATGTCACTGACAAGACACCTGAACCGGTGGTTGAGGTCAAAGAAGAACCCGCAGTCCCCACAAAACCTTCGAAGGAAGAAATTTTATCGTCTATCGATGAGCTCGACTCGACAATTGCGAGCGTGAAGAAGCACATTAAGCTGTTGCAGTCGGTCATCAAGGAAGCAGAATCCGCTCCAGATGCTGCGCTGACATCAGAAACAAGCGATGATCGTGGTATGGAGCCTGTCATGGCAGACCAAGAAGTTGGTGATGGAGTTGGTGACGATGGCAAGAAGGAGCTTGACAGTGTAAGTGACACAAAGAAAGAGAGCGTCGACGTCCCGGTACCTGTCAGCCAGCTCCCTTCTCCTGTTAAGATTGCAGTTGATCCAGCCTTTATCCAGTTGGTCGCAAACGTTTTCTCTGAAAATGCGCGCAAGGCTATCACAGCAAATGACAATGTGCCGAGGCGAACTTTCAATGACGAAGTGGTCACGACGATTTACCGGGAGCCATCGGATTACCCATTCTACCAAGAGAATCTCGATCGTGGAATGGAGCTCAGGGACAGCATTCGACTGAAAGTTCGGGCTCGCAATCGTTTGCGCCATGAGCACTTGAAGAAGTTGGCTCGCGAGTATGTCGACCTGAAGAAAATGTGGAAGCTTCGCGTGAAGAAGATGGAAAAAGATCGGAAGCGCCAAGAAAAATTGCGAACCAAGCAGCAACAAAAACTCAAGGCGAAACAAAAAAGCGCGTTAGCTTCTGGCGATCCCAGTGCACAAGTCGCTGGTCCGAATGCGAACCAGGCGAATGCGACAACACCGCAAATCCTTGGTTCTGGTAACATCAGTACTGGTTCCGACGGTGCTGGTGTTGGTGGAAACAACCCAGGTATTGGTGGCATCCGCACTTCTTCTCGCTTGACAAACAACTCAAGTGCTGACCTGCAGTCGAAGAGCGAGCTCGAGAAACTGGAGCAAGCAAAAGCCCAAGCGCTAGTTGACCAAGAAATTCGGAAGAAGCGTTTGAAAAACGCGCTGACGACTATTGTACCGGACATGATCGTTGCCATTGAAGAGCGCAAGACGCGGTATTTCCTGCGCAATGGCAAAGGACAGGGGTGCATGACCAACGGCATTGTCAGTGACTGGAAAAAGCGCGAGAAAGCTGAAATGCACGTGAACCCTTGGAACGATATGGAGAAATGCATCTACATCGACAAATTCCTCCAGTACCCGAAGAACTTTGCTCGGATATCCTCTTTCCTAAGCAACAAGAATACCGGCGATGTGATTGCGTTCTACTACCGCACAAAAAAAGTGGTAGACTACAAGGCACTTCTTCGAGAGCAGCAGCTTAGACGGCGTGGCACCGGCTCGAAGAATACCTGGAGTTGCTGGAATCTGTCGGCCTGCGCATCTATTTGTCTCGGAGTGAAGTTCCCGGAGCATATTGCTCGGCTACTTCTCCACCCTTCGAACTTCCGATCACACCAAGCGTCAGATAATATCATCAATTCTCCTGGCGCACAACTTCTTCTTCGGAACTCGGCAAAGAAGGACGAAAATGCTGTCACAGCGACGAGTTCAAGCGGCATCACTGCAGTAGCGTTAATCTCTGCAGCTGAAGGCGGTGTTCCAAGCGGCTCGGCGGCCAGTGCAGAAGTGAATGAGACCAAGAAGCTGGCGTTCGAGGAAGGTGCTTCTGAAAGACAATTGCTTGACTTGTATTCGCAAAAGTTGTCTCAGTTCGTGACAGGTCAGCAACAGCCATTCCTGGTGAACTTCGCCGAGTTTTTGAGCGATAATTCGTACAGCACAGGCTATGAGGTGTCAACGCTCTCCGTCACTGAGCGCTTAAAGCGTTATCGCATCCCCGCCGAGCCGAAAAACGTAGAAAAGATAGAGAATGCGACTGAGAAGACGTCTATGGCGAGCAGTCGAGCTGCTCCTACGGACCGTGCTCAAGAAGGAGGATCGAGAGTCAAGGGCCAACCCGGAGCGACTTCCAGTAGCAATTCAGCCGCGAAAAGTGGAAATGGTGCACCGTCAACTCACTTGACAAAGAAGGAGCTGAAACAGCAGCGAAAGTTGAAGAAAACCCAAGAACAATCGGCATCACAGCCCCCTGCTGTAGCTGCTGCCACCGCAGTTGCTGCACCTTCGAGTAGCAGTGGTGGGGTTAGTACTTCGGGTAGCAACCAAACGGCGCCAACTGGGCGAAAGAGGCCAATGCCGTCGACTCCCACCATTTCTGTCGCTGCTGCTAATCGAAACTCCCCACGTGTGATCGGAGAAGAGAAGGAGAAGAGTGCGCCAGCCACCAAGAAAAACAGTAAAAGTGGGAATGCAACACCAGGATCTCGGCGGAACAGTGGTGTCCAAAATGTTCCAAGTGTCTCCTCCCCGAAAGTACAGCCTCTTCCACTTCCTACTGCGTTGACGCCGCCTCCAGTAAATATCGAGCAAGGACCAATCGTCCCACCACTTGAACCAAGCATGCTGACCATAGTGCCGAGTAGCACTCCAGTGGCAGGATCGACAGCCCTTGTTTCTGGTTCTACCCACCCAGCAGGAATTCCGAGCGGCGCCAGTGGTTCTGCTTCAGCCTCTGCTCCTGCGAAGCGAGTCGTTCAAAAGTGGACGGAAGCTGAAAAAGCGGACTTCTTGAAGTTTTTCTCGGTACGTCCTCTCTTGCCATACTACTTCGTCCTCCTATTCGTAACTAACTCGCATTGTTTTTTCTATTGCAGATGCACGGCAAGGATTGGGCAACGCTAACTGACAGCATCCCGACGAAGACTGCTGCTCAGATCAAAAATTACTATCAGAATTACAAGAATCGATTGGGTCTGCAAGAGATTTTGAAGCGTCGGATCGAGAGTTCTGGTGGAAGCAATGTTGCGACTGGTCCAGGGGCGACATCATCAATTGGCATGCCTTCGAGCGTGACCTCACCATCAGACGAGCTTCAGCCTGCAGCTTTGACCCACATATCTCTACCAAGCAGCTCAGCTATGAGCTTGGGAGGTCATGACGGTACTTCTTCTCTGCACGGATCTCACGCTATTCCTGCGAGCATGCAGAACATTGTCCCCCAAGTGGACATGACAACCCAGTCGCTGGCAATGATGCAGGCGCATGGTGCGAGTCAACAACACTCGTCGCGTGATGTGATGGGAAGCGCATCGAATTCAGAACGGTACTTCAAACTCCTGAACATGCAACACCATCTCCAAATGATGCACATGCAGCAGCAGAAGCCTCAGGGTATGGTTGGAGAGAGTAGTGGACCTGGAAGCCCATACCACGATGGTCAGATGAAAACTCCGGGAGGTTCAAGATTAATGCAGTATTCTCGACACCCAGGCTCCCACGCAATGGCACAACCGCAAGCCCACCTCCATTCAGCACAGCAGCACTTGGCGTTACAGCACTCTCTTCATCAAGCAGCTGCGCACGGACATCCTCAAGGCCACCCACAAGGTGTTCATGGAGGTCACCCCCACGCAATGCAAATGCAAATGCAACAGTCACGCGGCGCGTATGGTGAGATGCCTCATCCAAGCATGTACCATCCAATGACTCAGGTTCATGCACATCCGCATGCCGTCACTGCTGCGGCTGCAGCCGCCCAGTTAGGCCTCGCAAGTGGTGCTGGTCGTCCATACGGACTAATGGATCCAAGCGGCGCGGAGATTAGTTCGGCTCGAAATGATGGAAGCAACCCACCAACCAATTTGATGGCTGGAGGTGCCAATATGCTTTCACAGCGTGATATTTCATCTCGAACAATGCTGAACCTCGCGATGATGAGCAGTGCGACTGGAAGTGGTGGTGTCATGAATACCCATTCGTCTCAGCCGAATATGAAAACCAGTCCAGTGCAACAAATGGCAGTTCAGAATGCGGACGGGACTCGACATGAGGCCTCAGGACACTCGACCATGTATCAAATCAGTCCAGGGATGGCGAGCCGTGGATCTGCGCGTACGGGTGAGCCTGGAAACCCTGCTGTTGATTTAGTGAAGAATGAAGCATCTGGGAGTGGAGTGCAAGAACCACAGTCGATGGGTTATCAAGGCGAAGGAACAGACTCTCAACGACGACCGACTGCTCCGTCTCCTCCAAAGCCAACTGTTCGCATTCCTCCTTCCAGTCGAATGTCATTTTCGTCCATTTTGAATGACTCGAACGACTCTCCTCGGACAGTGATGACACCGCGCGGAGCCGCGCAGTTGGGATCTTCGGTGAACCAGATCCAGCACCACCAAGACTCTCCTCACAATATGCAGCACCGACCGTCTGGACTGCCCCCTCCTGTGCCTTCAGACAACTTGAACCAGTCGCCGATTGCGCAGAGCCCAACTGCCCACTTGCTCCCTCGTAGAGGCTCGAGTACCGCCAGCCGGATGGGATTGATGTCAAATCTGCTGAATGTTGCCTCGCCTGAGCATCGAAGTCCAAGCCATCACTCGCCAATGATGCAGCAACAAAATGTGCAGTCTGGCCGCTATTACGATGTTACTGGAGCCAATCAATCGAGCCAGCATGTAGAAAGAGAAGGCGCGTCATCTCGAGTATCGATTGGAGCAGTCTTGAACAGCAGCAGCAGTCATCGCGATGAAGACGACAGCAAGCCAGCAGTTCTCAGCCACTCGGCAAGCGCTCAGGCCATGGGGTCTGATCATTTGGATAGAGGGTTTACACGAAATGTATCACAACAGAACATTTTGTCAAGTTCCGATGCTCGTCAAGCAGGCGTGTCAGAGGCGGCAAGTTCAACTTCGAGTGGTTCAGTGCAGACAACATCCAGTTCGAGCAACAGAGGACCAACCCCTCCAGTTCCATCTCCGCCGCACCAACAAGCTCAAGAAATGGCGTGGTCGTATCAGCACCACATGCGGTACGAAGAGGAGGCCGAATTACTGCGACGCGCAGCGATGGAGAAAGAGCGACTCGCTCGACGAGCCGAGGAAGAGGCAGCCCGTGCTGCTGCAGCTGCCGCGGCTGCAGCACGAGCACTTCAGGAAGCGCAGCAGGCACGTCAGGAAGCGATGGACATGGCTGCAAACGTAGCTCGGTTTTCCAGTGCGATCCACCAGCAGCACCAGCTTCACCATCCGCAGTATCAGCAACAGCAACTTCAGTCTCAGCACCAGCAGATGCAACAGCAGATGCAGCAACAGCAGCAGCAAATGCAGCAACAGCAACAGCAACAGCAACAACAGTACTCGGTACAAGCTCAGCATCACCACCAGCAGCAGCAGCAGCAACAACAACAAGAGTATCAGCACCACCAGCAGCTACAGCAACAGCAACAGCTCCAGCACCAGGCTTTGCACCACCACTTGCAGATGATGCAGCAGCAGCACCAGCACCAACAGCGGGGGACTGGAATCCCCCCAACTCTAGAGCGAGACAACTCGGGAGGATCCCACCACCACATCATGCAGCAGCAGCAACAACATCAGCAGCAACAACATCAGCAGCAGCAGCAGCAGCAGCAACAACAACAACAACAGCCACCAGGTCCTTCAGAGCGCTAATTGCGGGTGGAAAACAGTAGTAGCGTAGCATGTGTTTGTTGGCAGTAAGTAGTAGAAATCCATCAAAAGACGCGAGCAGTGATCGTCGCGATTGGAGATATTCATAAATGAAGTGTATTGTGAATTCGTGAGTGGGTCAGTGCCCTCCACACTTTCTATCCTCCTCACTTGTCTTCGCTGATCGCAGGCGACGCGGTGATGCGCAAGTACGACTTGATCTCGTGGAAGCCCTGCGGAAAGAGCTTCTTGGCGGCGTCGCTCGAGATGTCGGGCTCCACGAACACGTCCTCGTTCACTTTCCAGTTGGTCGGCGTGACGATCTGGTTGAAGACGGCGAGCTGGAAGGCGTCGAGCGCGCGCAGCACCTCGTACAAGTTGCGGCCAACACAGACCGGGTAGTAGCTCAGGAAGCGCACGGTGAGGTCGATGTCGAGCACGATCGTGCAGGCGAAGGGCAGTCGATGCAGGTCCGCTGCGTGCTTCGGCGCGCTCGCGGGGATGAGTCCGAGCGTGCGCGAGATCTCGCCGTTCTCGTCGGCGATGACCGGGAAGCTCAGCTTGACGTCCTGGGTCTCGTTCACGTCCTGGAGGAACTGCTCCTGCTGCTTGAGCGAGTCGATGTTGAGCGCCAGGACGCGGCAGTTGCGCGCGTCGAACTGGTCCTTGAGCTTCTGCAACATGCCGAGCTCCGTGGCCCAGACCGGGTGGTGGGTCTGCGGGAAGGTACAGAGCACCCCCCAGGCGCCGTCCATGTAGTCGTGCACGCGCATGACACCCACCTGAGTCTGCCCGATGATGTTGGGCAGCTTGGCGCCGACCTGCAGCTCCTTTGGGGCGATCGACGGCATCGATTTTGTAGATCTGGCCAAGGTTAGGATACATGACGGTGCCGATCCATTTGAGCTATTCAAGTACAGCTGGAGCAAAGAGTCCACCGTGACCTTTCAAGATATGGGTTCACTAATATTGTGAGTCCCACTTGGTCTTCGGGTGCAGGGACACTTCGGATCCGATGATGCGCGCCACAGGGGACAACGAATCGCCCGAAGTGGACAAGACAGAGGCACCGCCGCTGAAGGAGCTCACCGGCCGATTCGGCATCGGAGAAAACGACAACAACAGCGCTCACAACAACGACGTGGACGACTCAGTCGTCGGGTCCACCAGCAGAGCCATGCGACCGCGACACCAGAGTGATGCGGAGCTGCGCGAGGATCTCGAGAAGCAGCGAGAGACTGCGCGGAGCGAAAAAACGCGCTCGTCTCTGGCGAACAACCGCTTCCTCTCAAAGAAACTGGCGGGAGCGACAATGAGAGAAGGCCCAGCAGAGCCGGAAGAGCGAGCGGCAGACCCTGACTCGGATCCTAGCGAGCAGCAAGAGCAACAGGACTCGGACGACGAAGCTCTTGCTGATGCGACTGCACAAGCACCACGCGGACTCACGGTGACGAAGAAAAGGGCGACTATCGCCACGTCAGCAGCCCATTTGATCGCTGGCGTCAACGCAAGTGACGTGATCGCGTATCCGCAAGTGCATCTGCTCCCTGGCCTGGTGATGAGAAGCTCCAAATGGACCAGAGAGCTTCAGGAGGAAGAACTCTGCGGGCTGTTCATAGAGGAGAAGCGTACTCACCTGATGAAGATCCACCCGAGCACGCTCATCCGACTCGAAGAGCGACTCCGAAGGGAGCAAGACGCCTCGAGTCGTGGAGATACTGACGAGGCGTCGCAGGAGAGATCGGAGCATGGCGCAAGCGCTGCGATACGATTAACTGACCTCATTCATACATGCAAGACGCGCTCTGGCGACAGGAAACCTCCAGTCGACGAAGAAGATTTCTCTGCAGCGTTTGGGCACAATCATCAGACTTCAAGAAGAGCGATTCTATCAGCAGCAGCCCACAGAAATGTCCTTGAGGCGCCACCAGAGCCCGCGATGCTCGAGATCTGTGTGGACAAGATCATTCTGGACGACCACGCGTCTTTCGCGCTCGAAGACCGCATTGGAGCTCAGTTGCGATCGATTTACACCACGTACGGCCGCTTACAGCAGCAGCAGCCCTGGAGGTTGCATTTGGACCGCATCGACACGTTTATCGAAGAGTTCTGCAAACCCTCGAATTGGAAAGCAGGAGGTGTGAGCGCAGGTCGCCCAAGTGACGAGTTCATGGCAAAGTGGGAGTTGCAAACAGTGAGCGACGCGGAACTTGCGCTGAACGAGCTAACGAAGCTCCAGCTGCTGCAGCAGCAGCTTTTGGGCAAGTGGAGTGAGCTGCAGGAGTGTTGCAGTCAGAGCAGTCATACGAGTTCATCTCCGTATCAGGTGAAGATCATTCAGCGAGGAGACCCAATCACTCTGGCCAATATCCATGCGTTCGTCGAAATCCTCGCAGACCGAATTGGTAATGGCGCAGATAACAACAGCGAAAATCAGGACGCGGACGCACTCTCAGACGCGAATGTAGAGCATTTTCGCACGCGCTTGGAGGCGCTTCAGGTGCAAGACGAGTGCCTCAGCCAGGTGCTGCGACTCGAAAGCGCACATCGCTCTCCTGAAAGTCACGAGAGCACCACGAGAGCAGCGTGCTCACTGTTCTGTTCCAGCCAGCACATCATTCAGCATCGTCCGCACAAGTTCTACATCGTCATTTACATCAACGACAAGCAGGCATTTGCCACGAAAGCTCGGCATTGGAGCGAGTACCAGCAATCGACAACGCGACAAAGCCCGCGGGGACTTGTTCTCTTTGAGGAGACTTTCCGGCTGAAGTTGCCGTTCTTTCCTGAGTCGCTCTCTGCAAAAGTGTTTGAGCAGGGCTTCATTTTCGACACTGCGGTCTCCACGATGTCTGTGCCAGTAATTCTGCCAGGCCAAGGCGCGTTGGCAGCTGAATCGGATCTTCGCATCCCCGCCGCGAGCCTCGCACCGAGTCAGGAGTGGTACCAGTTCAGCAGCACGACGCCCATCGCACGCGCGAGGTGGCACGGCTCGTTCCTCAACTCGTCTCTGTACATGAACTTCACGCGTCACCCGCACGGCAGAGTCCACATCAGGACGTCGTGGATCTCGCCAGCAAGTATAAATGGCCCATCGAACGAAGGTCCACCTCAAAGAGACACTGTGGAGACAAGCTGCTATCTCCCACCCAAGCGTCCACCTTTGGTGCGCGCATTGCTGAAAAACGACAGCGCTAAAGTGGTCGGAAGCCGATTTACGAGCACCACAGCGCGCCATATCCGCGAAGAACTCAACAAGAGCAGCTTCAGCTACGAGCGCGACTTTCTGGTCCACATGGAAGCTCTGGACAGCACGCTCGACCCGAATGACCCGGAGAACGCGCCAGCTGTGCGTCTGCAGAAGCATTTGAAGACGCAATCCAAGCAAATGAGAGCGCGCGACGTGTTTCGAACGAGCTCCTTGGTTTTCGGCCACTCGCAATTGCTGAGCAATGCTCCTGGATTCGCATCGAGCACGTCTCTCACAAAGCGCAACATGCTGCTCCAGATGCGGGATCGGGAGCTTACAGCGAAGTACGGCACCAGCATCTGCGAGGCTGCTGCATGCCGCGGAAACGTGAATTCAACCAGAGGCAGTGCTGAGGCGGCGCGGTGGCAGAACATGGTCTTTGAGGACCCAGTGCCTCTGGACGAAGGCGAGATTACTGCGAACGAGAATTACTTGGCGCTTCTCAGACCCGAGATCAGGGCTTACGACCACAGACTCCGAGTGGAGAACGCCGAAGAAGGAGATTTGTACAGTATCGAGCGCCAGCACAAGCTGAATTTGCTGAAGATCCATGATTTCATCGACCGCGTCAAGCGAAACCAGCTCGTCACGAAGCACAAGCTCGTCTCGAAGGAGAGGACGAAGACGCTCGCGAGCATCATTCAGGAGCAGCCGCTCCCGCTTTTCCCAGGCACGCTGGACCTCTCCGGACTTGGGCAGCTCTTTGCTCCGCGACGGCGCCTGCGACCTCAGGCCGCGAAGAGATCCACACCAAGCGCGCTCGCCGAGTGGCCCACCTGCTGCGACCTGTACATTCAGGTGCAGAAAGCAGCCAACGTCCCAGTCCGAATGTTGCAGCACCGATCTGTGAGTGCCACTCAGACAGCAGGCAAGGCAAAGGAGCGCAAAGCGAAGCAACGCAACGATAAAGAGGAGACCAGTGATCCTGATGATGGATTCCAAGAGCATGACGGAAATGCCAGCAACAGGATCCAGCCGTTGAGACAGCAACCCGAGCACGAAAGCCAGATCTTCGTCGAGATCTGTTTCCAGGGGAAAAAGCGGAAAACTTCTTGCTCGTTGATCAGCAGTAACAGTAGCAACAGCAACTCGAATCCCGTGTGGATGGAGACGCTTGTCGTGCCGTTTCGCCCTCCGCTAAATGATTGGTCTCCCGAGTCGATTCAGCGATGCCAGGACGAGATCCGAATCAACCTCTTTGACCAAGTGGTGGTCCCCGGCGAAGACGATGAAGAGAGACTCGATACGATGGCGGACAAGAACGGCACTGGAGCGCAGCTGCGGTCGTTCCACCAGGAGAACTATTTCCTCGGAGGTCTCTGCATCCCGTTCACCACCCTCTACCACAACAATGGCTCGCTCGAGGCCACGCTGCGCTGCGATATGCCGATTGAGCACTTGGGATACGTGAACTTGAAATCAGCGGACGACGGAGACGGCTCCATCGGAATTGGAACTCCACGGAGCTCAGCTGATGATGAGACGCCACGTCAGAACCCGAGATCTCCAAAGAAGAATGGTGCGATGGACGAAAAAGATGAGGACGGCGTCAAGAAAACCAGCCGAGAAGCCACGTTTTTGAGCTTGATGATGACGCTCGATCCTCTGCTCCCACTGCCAGTCAAGTCGTTCGAAGACACTGTCGCGTCAGTTGGCAGCAGCGACGAGGCGAATGAATCCAACAAGAGGCTGGTGCAGTACGCGAACGACTGGATCACAAAGACCCAAAACACGAACGCCGCGACCAAACACCGGAACTTTCACGTCTTTGTGCGCAGCTTGAACAATAGCAACACGTTTCTATCGCAGTATTTGAGCGCACATCCTCCGCCTCGAATCGGAGTCTTTTCGAAATCATCGGCAACACTGCAGAAACTCGTGCGCTTTGTCAAGCTGATCCCATTCCTCGATGACTGGCATCTCTTCGACGGAGTGAAGGATATCTGGAGCACGTCGCAGGAGTTTCTCGGAATCAACGCTGGGGATTACGAGGAGCACGCGGTTTTGCTCTGCAACTATTTCCGCTGGCTGGATCGCGATGAACCTAATTTCCGTAACTACTTGGTTGTTGGACACGCCGTACCTGAAGGCGACGGCGTGTACGTGCTCCGGCAAGACGCTTATAAAATCCCGCAGCAAAGCGTCCTCTGGAATGCCAGCACTGGCGTTGGATACCACGTGTGGGACGAGTGGTGCCCCATGAGAGATGTGTCGCTCGTCGTGTCAAGCGAGAATATCTACGCGAACTTGCAACAGACACAGCGTTTTCGCGAGATGACCTGGGACATCGAGACGAATCAAAAGGCTTGGAAGCCGTTCTTCCACCCGACGACCATCCAAAAGGACACGTTCGCGCTGCCGAGTGTGCAAGTGAGAGACTTGAAGTACGAGGAGACCCCGGACGAGTACGTCAACCGAGTCGAGACGGAGATCCGCGAAACACTCAAACTGGAAATTCGGAGGTGGCGGAGCAGTCGATTCACCACGACATTCAACATCGACGCCAGCATGAAGCTTCGAGGACACCTGGAAGAGCTGGAAAACTACATGCAGGGTCAGCAATCACCAAAAGAGCAATCTTCTACTCGCCCAAATGAGAAGAATGCAGGCATTATGAACGTGCTCCAGGAGCTGCAACAAACGAAAGAGATCAGCGGCATGCCTCTGAACGTCACCTTCACAGACTTGGACAAAGTCGTCGACTTGGTGAAAAATACGGCAAGTTCACGGCTGCATGTCGTCCGCTATATTATGATTTTCAGCATCTTCGACTATCGCTGACCTACTTTTATCTTTGCTTGATTTTGTAGAACATCCACTGGAACGAGCGCGCAAACGTCGAGTTCGCCCTTGCGGTGCACGTTTGCGGATACCCGAACTGCATTCTGTCGGTCTGGGTCTACTTTGTCTCGCTCGTCCCTAAATAAGTTATGGCAATGACCAGCCCTCGGTCGTCGACGCTGGTGGTTTGCGTCTTGTGAGCCACTGCGCTAGTTGAACTGCATTAACAGTGCGTCGAGTTTTGCCTGGAGCGCCTGGATTTTGGCTTTCGCATTCGCTCTTGACTCTTCGCTCAGCTGGTCTGGATTTGACAGATCGAGGGTTGTTTCGCTGTCCAACGTTATACACGCCCTTGGTTCTGTGCTACTTCCCTCAAAAGTGGCGACAAGAGAGCCAATTGGTGCTTTCACGACAGTGTCTGGAACAATGGGCGAGCCGCGAATGGAGTACGTCGTCTCACCCTTGCGAGCTGTACGAAGGAGAGTCTGTGATATGCAGAGCATATTAGACATATCAACGAGGGCTGCATCAACAAATCAACAAATGCCCAATCAAAGTACACAGTCTTACCCCAGGAACCCCATGTGTGTGTGGTGTGAATGAAGGTGTCTCAAACGCGAGAAGACGCTTGTTGAGGGCTGCTGGAGTGGCATGAGGAAGTGGAGGACGCTGGCTGTTTGTTCGACTAGGAGCCTGTGAGTGACAATGACGCACATGAATGATGCTTAGAACGGACTCAGTGAGCATCAAATAATTGAAAACCATCACGTACTTCAGTAGCCACTGCTTTAGGTGGAACCGCTTTTGCCGCAGACTGTGTGTAGCAAACAGTGAACATGAGTTCAGTTTTCTTCAACATGACGAAACAACTCGATAGTTCCATACCTTTAACGGAGACGCGGCCACGTAGTTTCTGTAATCTTGGTCTTTCACATTTTGAATCACGTTCTCAAGACTGCCGCCAAAGTCCTCGATGAAAGTCTTCCAGGGCATCTTACGCACAGACTCGGGCAGGAACATGAGCTGCACCTTCAACTCCATGTGGAGATCTTTCGCTTTGTGCTCTGCTTCCGCCATGATGTCTTCACATCGCTTCTCGACTGATGACAAAGACGCACATATTCGTTTTAGAATCAATCAACATGGTATGGGAACACCACGAACGTCTGCACATGCAACAAACACAGCAATATAACAGTCACAAACTCAGACGTACCTTCCGCTTCTAGCTCCTCCAGCAGCGTGAGCGCTCGGTGCTTCTTCCGCTCGACCTCTTCTTCCGTGAGGTCTCTCTCTCGCGCGCTTTTCTTCCTGCCGGGCTTCCTGTCGGGCGACTCACTGAAGTGCGTGCCCGTGCTCGTGACGCTCAGCGGCTTGGCGAGCTCCACATCCTCTCCAATGGACGGAAGCGGCCCATAGGACGACGAGAAGCTGTCGTCGTTGTCAGCGCCGTTGCGCGAGCGCTGCGTCGTGCGCACAGCGGCGCGTCTGCGGTTTGTCGGCGCCATGGTGCCAGGTTCGCGAGGTTCTGCCAAATGATGGCTCGGCTTTCCCATTCAGAATTTCAAAAGTAATACCCCATGAGGGTCAATACAATAAATTGATCTATATTAGGTGTTTATAAAATAAACAGTACTCATTATGTATATTAATGATAAATGAGTGACTATTTTAGTAAATAAATTGCTGTCGACAAAGCCTTTCAAAGGCAAAGCAATTGCAATCTGCCAACATGGCGAAGAAGAGCGCCACCTCCGCCGCGAAGGAGAAGAAGAGCAAGGCGCAGAAGAAGTCGAATGCCGCAGCAGCAGCAGCAATAGAAGAGGACGAGGTGCCGCAGCTGCCGCTGGTGCTACGCATCTTCATCATCGGCGTGACGTCGTTCCTCGCGGAGAAGATCTGGACGAACCGCAAAGTGGTGAGCGAAGTCTGGTTCGCGGGCGACCAAACCGCGACCGAGTCCACGATGGTCACAGTGTTCGAGTACCTCGGCGCCATGGGCATGCTGTTTGCTGTGGGAATTATTGTGGGCATTGCGATGACGAAAGCAGCAGCGTACTTCCCAACATTTTAGAACAAGAATAAGAAACCGGACACGCAATGCCGCTCAAGAGCAATGGGCAACAAACAGCACGAAGCATGGCCAAGAAGAAAAGAATAGGGCAACTCCTTGAGAAAATGCAACCATAGGACTAATTCCACAAGGTTTCCCAACATGTACATTGTGATTTGTGTTATAGCTCGCCTCTTTAAATGTACTTCTTCTGGAACGACACGGTGTGTGTCTTCTTGGGGCGCTTGAGCGCCTGGAAAAAGAGCAGATTCGCCACCACCACCCACGTGAGAATGAGCGCCACGTATGTCGCGAGCGCGTTGTAGCCGCTGCCGCAGATCATGTACCACGAGTCCTCATAGTGCAGTTGCGTGAGCGGGTAGTTGCAGAAGTTGAACTCCTCCTCGAACTCGTGCACGCACAGAAACTTGTTGCGCGTGTGCGTCATGCCGATCAGCGAGTAGAACGTCTCGCGCTCCGAGCAATCGCCCGGCGGCTGGTGGTGGCCGTGCGATACGATCGCCGACGGGTCCACGAACGCGATGAGGATCGTCACGATGCTCGAGTACACGAACACCATCTGGTTGATCGCGTGGTCGATGCAGCTATAGAGCCAGTCGCTGTCGTACGCGTCCACGGGGTCGAGGTGGGCTTCAATGTACGGTTCATCACGCTCTCGATCTGCCATCCACATCAGCACCAGGCTGATACCAACGAGCAGAACAAAGCAGACCTGCGGCCATTCATGATATACATAATGATTAGACGGTCAGTCAGGCTCAGTCAGTAACACATGTAAAGGAAACAAGTAGTACGTACAGGTGTGTGGATGCCGAGCAAGTGGGCGAACGCGTGATAGAAGAGAATCAGGAAGATCAGCGCGAACACGATCGAGAAGAACTGCATGAGCAGTACGTAGCTCCACTCGCGCTTCCAGTACTCCTGCTCGTAGTATGCTCCCTTCAGCATGCAGCTGTGCGTGACAGGGTGTTCAAGACAAAGCAAGTCAGTACTAACATGAGTCTCAATTCACAAGTAGTAAACCCTGCTCACCTTCGCAGAGTGTGGTGTGCGCACAGGAACGCCATCGCGAAGTAGTAGTAGTAGAAGAGCGTGTGGTACGGCACGCCATAGAATCGGTCCTGGAGTAGAGGATCCGTATCGTGCCACGTCCACCAGAGGAACTTGGACCCCAAGAGTTCGAACGGGAACGCCAGCAACACGACCAGCACGCCCATGGCAAGCGGCTGGATGAACGAATCGATGCGCAGTCGAGACGTCGCAACGAACGCCCTGTTCGTGTAAACAAATTGCATAACAACTAATAGTTCAGTGAACCTGATCGGCGCCGCATGCCATCCTCAAAAGTAAAGCTTACATGTAGTAGAACTGCGCTTGCATGAGCACGTAATAAAACGGCAGCCGTTCTGGGATCAGCATCACCTGCAAAACAAATACGCAAGCAAGCACTCGTGAATACGACATCATTGACACTACACACTTCGCTGTTCACTCGTCTCTCACCAGAGCCTGCGCGTGCCATCGCCTCTGGTTAAAAAACAGGAGCTCCACGATGACCGCCAGCAGCGCGGCGGCCGCGAGCATGGTAGCGTTGCGCTTGCCGGACGAGTGCACGTGCAGCAGCAGCAAGAAGGCACAGAGGTAGGACACCACCTCGATCGTCAGCAGCGACACGTTCTCCTGCAGCAGCCCAAAGAACGCGATGGTCACCACGCGCGCCTGCACCATCCCGTCGTCCTCTCCTCAATACGGTGGCTACGTGGTCGAAGATGAAGCAAGATGGAAATGGGAATGCATTCATTGAATTCTACGCACGCTGGTTGCACTGAGCCGTTTACAAACAAATAACACGCATGACCTCTTTCTATCGGTTAATTGTTTTTTGGTTCGAATCAGTTCGACTTGCGGTCGTGCGATGCTGGTGCGAACGCCGAAAAGACGCGATATCCTGCCAAGAGGAAGGCGCTGAGCACGATGAGCCCAAGCATGAACTTCGACGCCGAGAACATCTCGATCTTGTTCAGAGGCTTCGCTGCCGCAGCATTCGCGTTTGCAGACGAAGCGGTGCCCGTCTCGCCCGTGAGCACCGCTGGCGCAGGACTGCGGTTCCACAGATACCCCACTTTCTCCTTCCACGTCTCGCTCGTTCGCGCATCCGCTGCTGCTCTCTCCGCGGCGGCTTGTGCCTGCAAAGCCTTCTCGCGATCCATATCCTTTGGAATGTAGCACGTCGCTCCTTCGTACCCGCTGTCGCACTTACACGCACCGTTCACGCAGTCCCCATTACTACTGCAGTGCTCCCGGTAGACACACACAACCTTTCGGTCAAAGAGCGGGTACTCCTGCTTCTCGGCGTACCTGCTGGAAAGTGACTTCAGGTAGCGGTCGAACGCGATGTCATGCTCGGAGAGAGGCGTGTCCATGAACCTGGAGTGGTCCTTTTCGAGGTCTGGGAAGAGTAGATTGAAGCGGCCGCGTCGAGTGTATTCGTTCATCGCGTCAAACAGCCGACGAGCCACGTACGGAGGGAACCAGCCCGGGCACGACCAACACACAGTGTCCCACGTGCGAGCCTTGTCAGCACACTTCTGTGAGCAAAATGTGGCGTCGGACGGGCGGAAGAACTTTTCAAACGGCTGCTTCGCCTGCGGGTGGACGCCCACCAAGTTGAGCAAATCGAAGAGCATACGCTTCTTGATCGCTTCATCCGTACCAACAACGGACTTCTCGGGTGCCAGCGACGGGTTTGAGTTCACCTTGACGAGCCACGGCTTGCCCGTGTCGTCGATCTCAAAGTCAAACTTCCAGAGATCAAAGAATCTGTCTGTCAGATCCGTCACATCGGCTTCCGCATCTTCCGCTGGGTGCGCGCGCTTCAACTTGGAGATCTCTTGCTGGAAGTGGCCGCGGTTGCTCACAATAGATCGGGTGATTGCATCGTTGATTTCTCGCTGCAGTCGGTTGGTGTCAAGTCCTTCTGTCATCATGTATCGCTTCACAATCTCCCACACATTCGAGCCCTCTCTCTCAGCAGAAGGGAATTCCTGGAACTCCTTCTGGAGCTCAGGGAAGTCCCACGGAGCGTGGTACTCGGCGAAATTGTACGCGCCGCGATTCGTCTTGACGTTCACGTCCGAGGGGTACATGACTTTAGCAATCTTGATAATCGCGTGGTTGAACACGTAGATACGCAGCGGATCGATCGACGTCACTGCGACGTAGAAGCCAACGTTGAACTTGTGTCCATCGAGAAGGTACGGCTCGATGTACGATGACACCTCGACCTGCTTGCCTTGGAACTCGGTGTCCAGCTTGGCTTGCAAGTCCTGCTCAGTGATAATAACTGACCCGGGGATGTTCGCAGTCTCATCTCCACTGGTGGTCTGCTCGCGAACCAGGAAACGCTGGTAGATGTACCAGTCGCGCTCGCGCTTCATCTCGAACTCCACTTTCTTCAGAATCTCCGGGAATGCGTTGGCCATTTTCGCCTGGTCGCGCGGCAGCACGTAGTGGTGCGGGACAAAGTTGAAGTAGTAGCGAGCGTGCTTCTTCTGGTTCCTCCTGATGTGCTTGTAGAACAGATCCGCAGATGTGAGTTTCTCAGCCCCAGGGAGGTGGTTGATCTTCGGTTTGTACGTCTCCGAAAAGCTCAGCTGGTCGTACGGTGGCGACACAGCGATGCTCCACACGAGGTCGATCTGGTCGCTGGTCTTGGGCAGAAAGGTCCACAGGAAGAGCGGGTCCTGCGCCGCCTGGTCCTGGTCCTGGCTGCCGGGCGGCACGAAGCGCTCGATGCCCAGTGTTTCCAGCTGCTCCAGCAGCAATTTGTGTTGGTTGCGTGGCTCTTCAGGGAGGAAGTAGCGCGCGGGGGTCATTCCCCGGGCGGAGGGCGGCGGTGCCGCCCACGCGAGCATGACGGCACTGGCCGCGGCGAGCAGCAGCGTCTGGATGCGCATGGTTGCTCGTCTCTTTCCGTCGAGTCTGGTAGTCAGTCGGTCGGTCCTCTACAGCAATTGCCTTTTGGAAGCTGTTGCTGAAGTGGCCAGCGCCAGCACAGCCCCCTTTTCATATATCAATCGGTTATGTGAGCAAGTGTTAAATAACACTGACAGCACGCAAGCATTTTTTGCATGGCTGAAAAAGGATCATACGAATGCAGACTGAGCCGTGCGCTGCACTGTGTGTATGTAAAAGGAATGCGATAGCAGCAGCAGATGCACAAGTACATCATACGCAGAACGATGTCAGCATACAGGGAGGGACTATAAATCGCATTATCGTGTCAGATTACAACAGCGCGCGCGCGCATCTCTGCAGCGCTTCTGCATTGATGTCTGTCTGTTAGTGGAGGGAGTCTAATGGCGCAATGCGACTGCGCTATCGCGGGCTTTAAAGCTTCGGAATGGTGATCGTCGCGTCACGGAAAGCCTTGAACTTGGCGAGTCCTGGGAACTGCAGCTCCTTCATCATGCTCTGGAACATGGCGTTTGGCGACGCAGTGGCGGCAGAGTGCGTCTTGAGCGCCGCCTCGACTGGCGACGCCGTCGCGCAGCAGGCGCACGTGTGGAAGCCCTGGCGCTGCTTGTGCTTGGGGCTGCGGTCGCAGATCACGTACACTTTTCCTCGTCGGCGGACGACCTTGCAGCCGTCGCACATGCGCTTGACGGACGAGCGGACCTTCATCTTGCTCTCTTCTTCTCTTCGCTTCGGGGACACTGGCTGATGGATAGGTCGATTGGCACACACGCCAAGCCACAGCCAAACAGAGAGCGCTGTGTGGGACACATAATTATCTTCTTGATAATATTGCGTGGGACACATAATGCAAGGATCAACGACATGACACTCTTGGCAGCACATTATTGGCAGAAATACGAGCAGCTCTGTTTCATTGGCCAATATTGCGCTCCGCACGTTTCAGACTGCAAATTTCCAGTTTTTGCGCCTGTGTGGGAGCTCTTCAGAAATCCCGCCGCGCAGCAGACGCGCAGCAGACGCGAAGCAGACGCGAAGCAGGAGCCGAAGCGAGAGACCGAGAGAAAGCCGACTGCCATGGCTTCCGAAGCGCACCAGATGCCCATGGAGACCCAGCAGCAGCTGCGCAAGATGCCCGGCAACAACGTACGCTTGCCTGTCACCCTACGACCCCTCTCTGCCTTGTTATCAGCGCCGGACTGACCATCATGACTCTTCTGGATGATAACATAGCGCTGCGTGGACTGCGACGCGCCGTACCCGCAGTGGGCGACGGTCTCCTACGGCACGTTCATGTGCCTCGAGTGCTCGGGGCGCCACCGCGGCCTGGGCGTCCACATCTCCTTCGTGCGCTCCGTCACGATGGACTCGTGGACCGACAAGCAGGTCCAGCAAATGCAGGTTCGTCCAGCTAACCACCCCCCTTTTGAGCTTGAAGCATTTTACAACCGACCTTATTAATCTGTTGCTGTGGACCTCTATGTTTTTGTATTACTATCTACAGCAAGGTGGTAACGACAGTTTCCGCGAAGCATTTGCTGCCGCTGGCGTCCCGACCAACCTCTCGATCAGCCAAAAGTACAACACCCCACAGGCGGAGGCGTACCGCCAGCGTCTCACCGCGCTCGTGGAAGGACGCTCGGCGCTCCCGCTCCCGAAGTGGGACCCAAGTAGCGTGCAGCAGGCCGGCAGCAGCGGGGGCTCGTCGTTTTCGAACGGACACTCTGACACGCGTGGCGTGGAGGCGCTCAAGGGCGAGTCCGAGCAGGACTACGTCGCCAGACAGATGCGTCTCCGCGACGAAGCCCGCGCTCGCATGCAGGCAAAGTTCGGAGTGAACGGCATGCAGGGAATTGGAAGCAGCGGCGAGACCAGCGCGCCTGCTAGCGCTGGTGGCGTTCCAGATCTCTCGAGCGCGTTTGGCTACCTCACCAGCACGGTGACGTCGGTCGCCTCAACTGCCGCGAGCACTGCGGCGAGCCTCGTGAAAGACAAGGACCTTGGCTCAAAAGTGTCGTCGGGATGGTCGTACGTGCAGAGCACGATCACTGACCCAGCGCTGACCAGCAACGTCAAGTCCACCGCTTCAACCGGCTGGTCGGCGCTGTCGAGCGGCGCCTCGGCGGTGTGGAAGACTGCGCAAACTGTCGTGGACTCGACGGTCAACGGATCTTCGTCTCAAACTGGTGCAAACGGCCAGTTCCCAACGTTCAATTCCGGACTTGCGCCAACTGGCAAATACTCTGGCATCGGCAACAGCCAGGCGACATCGTCCAGCAGAGACCACGACAACGACTCGTGGCTCGACTCGCAGCTCGGACAATCACAGCCGCCAAAGGCGAACTCGTTTGGCGGCTCCGCCTCGACGGCAGCGTCAAACTACTCGAGCCCGCACGTTAACAGCTTCTCGTCGTCGTCGTCCTCTGCGTTCTCCAACTCCAGCTCCAGCGTGAGCTCTAGCTTTGCGCCATCGTCCAGCGGCTCCAGCTTCACTTCCGCTCCTGCTGCTGCTGCTCCAGCGGCTCCTGCTCCAGCGCCGCCGGCTCCGGTTGAGAAGAAGAAAGACGTCGATTTC
Source organism: Pythium sp. MPC-2022a (assembly GCA_038050625.1). NCBI lineage: Eukaryota > Oomycota > Peronosporomycetes > Pythiales > Pythiaceae > Pythium > Pythium sp. MPC-2022a. The sequence goes on from JALBZB010000185.1 coordinate 29,535, forward strand.
TTCGGCGAGTTTGGATTTTGAGCAACTGGGAAAGAGGCAAAGGCAGTGTAAGTATGTTAGCCCCAATGGCTGATGATGAAGCCTTTCATTGGGTGGGGAATGGATGAATGAATGTGTGTAGAAAAAGAAGACCAGCCCTGTTCTCAGATTGCTCTTGCTTGGCGTCTGGTTCGAGTTGTGCGCTCACAGATTTGTACGATGAAGCAGAACAAGAGACGCCAGAGTCAGTCAGGTTGTTGACAATAACAGCGATCTTAGTGCTGTTTTCCTTTTTTATTCGTTTTCCATTCTCTTGGTTAAACTATCAGCACACACTCGACTTTTTAAACCCTCTGCGCATTCGTTGCTCTCGTAGTCAGTGAACGATCTCAAAATGAGCTATCTGATCTACTTTCAGCAGACTCAAACGGTTGCGGACTCTCACGTGATTCCACGCAGCCACGGATGTACTGGCAGGTTACAGTCGTCATTCGACCACCTCCTTACAGCTTGCGTGAGGTTGTGCGCTTGGCAGCAGCAATAATATCTTCGACCTGTGGCACGCAGAGGCGCTCCAAGTTCTCGGCGTACGGCATTGGCACGTCCGTGCCAGTGACACGCTCAAGCGGGGCATCCAGGTAGTCGAACGCGTCCGTCTCCATGATGATACCGGCGATCTCCGCGCCGATGCCGTGCTGACCCCATCCTTCTTCGACCGACACGATGCGGTTAGTCTTCTTCACCGACTGGATGATCGACTCGCGGTCGAACGGGCGGATCGAGCGAAGGTTGATCACTTCCGCGTCGATGCCGTCCTTGGCGAGCTTCGCCGCCGCCTCGAGCGCGGCTCCGACCATGCGCGAGAACGCGACGATGGTCACGTCCGAGCCAGCCTTCATTATCTTCGCCTTGCCAATTGGCAGCACGAAGTCCTTCGACTGGGCCTCCTCGCTCACTGGGAACGACACGCCGTAGAGCAGCTCGTTCTCCAGGAACACGACTGGGTTCGGGTCGCGGATGGCGGCCTTCAGCAGACCACGCGCGTCCTCCGCGTCGTATGGGACGACGACCTTGAGACCTGGCACGGAGCCATACCACGCAGCGAAACACTGCGAGTGCTGGGCGGCTATAGTGAGGAAAAGGCAGCAACAAGATAAGCACGTTAGATAATTGCACACATGTAGGTATGAAGACGATAGAAAATTGGAGCGCATATGTACGCATGAAAGAAACAGCGACATACCAACACCGGCGGCAGCGCCGTTGGAGCCGCGGAACACGATTGGGACGTTGATGTCACCCGCCGACATGTAGTACTGTTTGGCGGCCGAGTTGATGATGTGGTCGATGGCCTGCATGGCGAAGTTGAACGTCATGAACTCGACGATCGGCTTGGTGTCGTGGTAGGCGGCGCCGATGGCGATACCGGTGAAACCCGCTTCCGTGATCGGCGTATCGATGATGCGCTTGTCGCCGTACTTGTCCCAGAGGCCCTTGGAGACCTTGTAGGCGCCGTTGTATCGGGCGACCTCCTCGCCCAAGAGGAAGACCTTCTCGTCGCGCTCGAGCTCTTCGTCCATGGCGGTGTTGAGCGCGTCACGCACCGTCATTTCACTGGAAACAGTGGCCATGCCGCGGCGCAGCACGGCGCTGGAGGAGGCGACGGAGCGCGCGGCCGCCGTGGAGCTGAGGACTCGTCGAAGCATGCTGGAGGAGAGGAGAGGTCTGGGGCTCTGGGGGTTCTTCCGCTTTCTCTAAATGAGCGGCTGCTGCCTGGTCTGGTCTTGTGGGGTGGCCACAGCCCAAGCAGAACAGAGGAGCTCACCAGTAAAGCTTATGTTGCCAAAGCGGTGGCCTCCCGCAACATTAAAGTCGGCTGCTTGGAGGAAGTTTAAGAAGATGGAGCTTAACGATGCCATTTATTTCAAACATGGACCTCACCCAAAACGTAGGCTTCTGACATATTAAACAGACAATATTAGCGTGGCGATGGGGGTATGACACACTAATTAAACAAGTAGACAAACGGAGAAGGGGAGTCCTTCGTGATAACCTTCATCGTCCGAGGTTGTCCAAGGTTTGCCACCATCTTACTGTACATACTCTTTTGGGATTCGTGAGGATCTACGTCATGCACCTCTTGGTTTGTGCTGAAAACATCGATCGGAGTTAGGCCACCAACGCAGCAACGTTGCCACCACAGACCAGCCCCGGAGACAAATTCACACACCCACTAGTGTGGAGTATCATACTACCACACTAATATTCGAGATATGTGGTCCAGCTTTGGGTAAGCTTCTCATCCTGCCAAATAGGCAATATAAGGGTCGTGTTTTAAAATTTGCCATGCTGCTTGGTGGATGGATGTTGGGTGAGCCTCAAGTGACGTCATCGCGTAGGAATAACGAGTAGTTGTCTGCACGCAGTGTCAAACCATTGTGAATATTTGCAACAAACTGGGGTTTTGTTTTTCACAATTTTTAAACATGTTTTCGCTCAAATTCGTATTTTCACTGCTAAGCTAAAAATGTTTATATTGAAATACAAAAATATCTTTAGCTGATTTGTAATAACGCGATAAATGTATACACTGTGGACAGTAACACAGAAAAAGAAGTTGAGATAGTGACAATTTTGAAGGATGCGATTTACTAACGACATCATCCGAGCAACAGTCGCTTTGCATGGATGAAGACGGTGATAGGATGAACGAACGCAAGCGAGGCACATGGACGCTACGCTGCTGCTAGACCGCAAGTTGCATGCTACAGATGCAGTACGAGCCGCTGACAAAGAAGAGAGTCACGATGCAGTGAAAACAGAGACCGACGCCGAATTGCTCCTCACACACTGACGCCCGTGTCTTCCAGCGTGCTGTCACTGTCGTCGTCGTCCTCATCGCCTTCCTTCGTCTCCTCCTCCTCGACGTCCGACGGAATGTACGTCGATAACTCTGAGGCATCGACAATGACGCCTTCTTCTTCTTGTGCACTCTGGACAGCAGCCATTGCCTCAGGCTTGCCGGCTTCAACACGACCCACTTCCAGATCGGAAGGCAGGTCGCTCTCGAGCTCGACCTCTGGAAATTCGCTGTACTGACGGAGCAGTACCACAACGGCGACGATGATGCCGATGACGGCTACCACGAGCCCCGCGACTGCCGCTGTGAACACCAGCGAGTTGGAGGAGTCGTCGCCGAGCGGCGCGGTCTTGGCCATCTGCAGCTTCACTGCAGCACTGACCTTCTTCGCCTCTGCTTCTACCTGGCTCGCGTTGTAGTACTGGTGGTTGGTCATGCCGCCCTGCGCAACTTCGTATAGATCCCCCGTGCCGTCGTCACGCGGGGCTTCTTCTCCCTCCTGCTGGTGCAGCGCTGTCGCCAGATCTGCATCGTCACCCTGTCCGTCTTCTTTACGATCGCGTAGGTGCTGTTGCAACGGATGTGCATCATTCAATTTGACTCGATCCGTGGACTTCTGGTGGTTCTTGATGGAAACCCGCACGCGCTGTCTGTTGTCCTCGTTGCTCGCTGTTTCTGTCGACGACTCATCGAGGATGTCGTCAGCATTGTTCCTGTTGCGCTTCGCGAAGCCTGTCTTCACGCGAGGCGCTTGCTGGTGGTGCACCTTGTCCGCAAATGGCGACTGCTGTTGCTCTGCTGACGCTCTCTGGGGTTTGTTGTCGATGACTGGCGCTCGCCACCCGCGCATGTCAGACCTCAGCTTCACCTGCATTGGGATGTGGTGGTCACGGCTGCGCTGCGTCAGAGCCAGCGAGGAGCCCTGGACAGGATCGGCATGACCGAGAAGTATAGCCACCAGAGCGAGTGCAGCAGCAGTCGATCCCTTCATGGACGTGGAGCAAAGAATGAGTGGGACCGGTGTGTGTTGGGAGTAGAAGGCTTTGTGTCGGTCGGATTTCTGATTGGGAACTAACTACGTGAGCCGGAGGTGCATGTGGAGAAGAAAGACCGCAAAGTAGCCAAATGCAGAGGAGGAAACGCGCGCGATCGACCCTTCGCATGCGCTTCCTCGCGCGTTCATCCCCAGCCCCACGTCCGCGACGCTTCATGCTCCTTGATTTCACCAACGGCTCTCTTCTCATTTTTTATCGTCAGTGAAAACAAATAAATCTATTTGCACTTGAAAACCAAAAAACTTACAAAATCCAAGCTTGTTATATGAATTTATATCCTTCATATTTTAATATTTTCTTAAATTTGAAATTTCTTCGCTTTTGCCGTTTGATAGTAAAACGTGAGAGAAGTGAAACAAACGACCCTGGCCGGTTTGGGTGTCAAATAGACAAATAGACATGGCTACACTCGCTCGCTGGCACTAAATGGCTTCACAATGGAGGTATCAAAATGAAGGAACTGGGAAGAGAGGTGAATTGTGTATTTGATTTGTGTGAAAAATATGAAAGTTATGAATCCTTTGAGGCCACAGGAGGTGACTTTGCAACGAATACAGATGAGAAGAGACACTGAGGCAGGCAGCCAACCAGCCCACGCACGCGCGCCTGCTCTCTGCTTACTCGCTCATTTCAATGTGCAGGTGATAGATCTTCTTCTTGTTGCTCGCGTGCTTCTTGGTCTTCTTCACCTCTGGCGACTTCTTGCCCTTGGACGCGTGGCCCTCCTTCTTCGAGGCGTGAGTCTCATGAACCTTCTTGGCCGCGTGGGCTTTCTTGGGCACGTTGATCTTCTTCATGACAGGCGACTTCTTGTCAGCATGAGTCTTCTTGGCAACATGGGCCTTCTTGACCACGTGAGACTGCTTGGCGTTGTGGACCTTCTTGGACTCGTGAGACTTGCTGGTCTTGTGCACCACTTGCTTTGCTTCGTGCTGCTTGTGCTTGTGACCGTGTGACTTCTTCGGCTCAACATGCTTCTCCTGGCTTCCGCCATCGTCTTCTTGAGATCCGTCGGCTGGTTCATCGTCGTCGTCATCCTGAGAACCGTGTTCTGGGTTCTTATCGTCGTCATCTTGAGACCCGTCCTCTTTTGGCTTATCGGTTTTTGGCGCCTTCGTTTCAGGTTCCTTAGTCTTTTGATCTTCAGGGTCACCGAGGTCAGCGCTATCGTCTGCGTTTTTGCTACCGTCATCCTCGCTGTCCTCGCTCTCGCTTCCCTCGTCGTCGGAATTGCCACTGCCTGCCGGCTTTGTCGCTGGAGGCTTCTCGCCATGGGATGGCTTTCCGTCGCCCTGTTGAGCTGAAAGGTGTTTGTCATCCTTTTCGTCCTTCTTGGGACAAGGAGACTTCGCATCGTGCTTTTCGCCTTCCTTGTCGTCACTCTTTCGTGACTTGTGATCCTTTGATGGCGAAGTCTTACCGTGCTTGGTCATGACCTTGCTCTTGAGAACGTCCTTGTGCGAAACGGTGGACGTCGATCGCAAGTTCGAGTGCTTCACCTTGGCGTGGTGAACTTCCTTGGCAGACACTGCGTGCAGCTTGGTTGCCACATGCTTGTTCGCCGCGGCTGCGTGGTGTCCTTGGATGTGCGCGGCTTCGTTAGCGGCGACCGACTGGCAGAACGCGCAGGTGGCGAGAGCGGCGAGCGCGAAGATGGAGGCGAGACGCATGATTCGAGGTTTCTTAGCCGGTGATGGGCAGGTGTTCAGGTCTTGGAGAAGTGAAGAGTGAGCGTCGGGGACTGCTGACCACAGACAGATAGGTGGGAAGGAGCCTCTTGGTGCAAGGAGCTTTCCCAGCCACACGTACGCCGCGGAAACAGAGAAAGCAGCAGGGGAAGATGTAACAGCCGAGCAGCAGGAGTTACTAACGTAAAGCGAAAGAACATAGACTTTGCACGCGACGCTTTGGGGCGTTCGTTTCTCGCGACTCTTCCTATTGCTCTGCTTCAGTTTTGGCAACCCCACCCAATCCGCGAGCTGCAGCCATTCGTGTCAAGCTTAGGAGATGGCTACAGACTCTCCATGATTATATAGCCTGTTGAAATGAATACCTATATTATTATTTTCGTGTGCAATTATCCTGTGAAAAATAGTTTTCTTGTGAAAACAAATGGCTTACAGGGATGAAACGGACCGACGAGGGGCTATTGTTTGGTGGTAGGTCCTCTATTAAGAGCTCCCGCGACTTTTCACGTCCGTCGAGAGGAGCTCCAAAGTGCAACAGGCAGTTGACGCTTTTTCGCTGCTGGGACTGGCTGCTAGGACGGAGGGATTACAATCCTCGCAGTGGCGAGGGATAACGAATGCAGAAGCCCCAATCACAGCCACAGCCTCAGCAAAAAAGAGAATTGAGCATCCGTTCGCTGAGGACCCAGACCCCAAAAGAGTACGAAGCTTTCCGATCCAGCTGGTGATGCGAATTTACTATCTATATTATGTTACGTTATCCTTAATATTTTCAATATCACAGGTTTCTAGGTCTCGTTCATAGTCATAGAGATGCTTGCCAGGTCAAGTGAGCACTTAGCGAGTTCTTCGCCGCTGTCTTCCGCAGAAGCTCAAATATCGTGATACCGTAATATCATAACAAAACAGCACAACTGAAATATCGCGATATCGTGATATCATATCTCAACGCATGATGTACGACAGTTGGGCAGCTTGGCCAACTGGAGGATGTCCTAAGTGCTTCCTTCATCAATGACTCCAGACATCCTCAGATGTGCATTTGCGCTAAAGTACAGACCAAGAAGACCAGCAGAACAAGACCAGCGAGATCAAGGCAATGGAGTACGTGAAGAAGTTCACTGGCGGCGGCAGCAACCAAGCCGAGAGCATCAAGCCGGCCCCTGAGGGCCACATGAAGGCCATCACGTGGCATGGCGCCAAGTCGATCAAGGTCGAGAACGTCCCCACGCCGCAGATCGAGCATGGCGCCGACATTATCGTCAAGGTCACAGCGTGCTCCATCTCACCAGGGTTTGTGAGCCAGGCGTGCGCGGGCGACATCCCAGACATGGAGAACGGCCAGATCCTCGGACGCGAAGCCGTTGGGATCGTCGAGAAGACGGGACCGGAGGTGGTCAAGTTCAACGTAGGTGACCGCGTTGCTATCTCCTTCGTGATCGCGTGCGGCGAGTGCTCTTTCTGCAAGCGACGCGAGTTCAGCGGTTGCAACCGCACGAACGACTCGAAGGAATTTGCGGAAAAGTACGGCGGTTGGGCTCCCGCGGCCATGTTCGGCGGCTCACGCCTGCTGGGCAACTTGCCTGGGTCGCAGGCGGAGTACGTCCGCGTGCCGTTCGGCGACGCCAACTGCTACAAGATCCCAAATGGCGTCCCGGACGAGAAGGCTGTTTTCGTCTCGGAGACGGTGGTTTCTGCGCTGCACGCGACGGAGCTGGGCGAAGTGGGCCGTGGCGACACTGTCGTGATCTGGGGACTCGGCCCCGTCGGCATCATGACGGCGCACTGGTGCAAGATGAAGGGTGCCAAGCGCGTGATCGGCGTTGACCACCACAATGACCGCTTGCGCTTCGCCTACGACAAGCTCAACCTGGAAGTCGTCGACCGTGGCGACCTCTCGAGCGAGCAGCTCGCCAGCAAACTGCAAGGCATGATCCCTGAAGGCGGAGCGGACGTCACCATCGACGCGTGCGGATTCAGCGGCGGACACAGCTGGAAAGCGCGCGTGGGCATGGAGAAGGAGTCGCCAGACATCCTGAAGGAGTGCTTCATGGTGGCGCGCAAGTACGGTCGCGTCGCGGTGATCGCGGACTACACGAGCTATGTGGACACGTTCCCGATCGGCCACCTCATGATGAAGCACCTGACGCTGCGCGCTGGTGAGTGTCCAGTGCAGAAGTACTTCAAACAGGCGTTCGACGCGATCGAGGCTGGCGAGTTGGACCCGTCCGTGATGATTACGCACACGGTCGGACTCGAAGGCGTGCCGGACATGTACTCGCACTGCTACCACAAGGACGAAGGGTACTTGAAGGTGCTGGTGCGTCCGGATCAGATCTGAGCGACCGAGAAGAAGCTGGGAGCAGGAAGCAAGGAAACCTGAGTTGTCTGTCGGCGTATTTTATCTTTCTGAATGAAGCACACAAAGGGACGTGCGCTCGTGATTGTGACGCGGCGTAGCTATTGAGTTGGGGAAGTAGTTTGAGAATCGGAAGAGGCGCATGCCTTTGTGTTTTGCAGTAGTAGCAGCAGTTTGTACGCGGTTTGAATAATTGGCGGGAATGAATGAGCGAGCTTTGCAGAAGTGGTGATGAAGTTGTTCTAAGTTTTGTTACTCAGGCTTCACGGAATCGGCTCAAAAGCGTGTTGCTCATGCCAAGCAAAAGCAGAAGACGAACGGTCTCGTGTGTCTTGCGCATGTGAACCGCATCATCTTTGAACTCGGCGCCGGATCAAATAGACAGACAGATCGACGCTGAAACCTCGTACACCCCACCACACGCGTGTGAGACAGTGAATCAAACGTTAACGGTGCGTTGCAGAAAGTTGACCGTCATGTTGACTTCAACGTTCCAAGCTGCCTGGTCAATTATGGCAGCCGCAGCCAACAACCACATGCGATCACGACCGAGTTGCCATTTCCTGTAAGACAAGCACCTTCCTATGGCAACTCAAACGGTTGATTCTAACTGGTGGTCAACAATAGTAGGAAATGGTGACATTTTACCACTTTGCCTTCTCGCTTCATCCTGGGACGCATACGACACAATGATAATGCGGTACGATGAGATATCTCAGGGAACCATAGCACGTCAACCTGTTCTGTTTAGATTTTTTAATTGAAAATGGTTTGAAAAAAATGAAACTCCACATGCACTGCCTGCCTTTGATCGCTCTTTGCCGGACTGTCAGTAAAAACAAACACTTATCACGGCCCCTGCTCGCTCGTTTCCGCGGGGGTGATCAGCACCTTGATGTACCCTTCGGTCTTGTAGAAGAGCTGCTTGTAGGCCTTCGGTACCTGGTCCATCGTCAGGCGGTGCGTGATCATGAGCGTCGGGTCGATCTGGTTCTTCTGCACCGCTTGCATTACGGTCTTGAAGTACTTTTGTACGGGACACTGGCCCGAGCGCAGCGTCAGGTGCTTCATCATGATGTGGCCCATTGGGAAGTGGTTGGCGTACCCAATGTAGTCCGCGATGACCGACACGCGTCCATACTTACGCACGACGTTGACGCACTCGGTGATGATGTCCGGCGTGTCAGTCTCCAGCCCCACCACGCGCTCAAACTTGTCCATCAACGTCTCGGAGAAGCGAAAGCCCGTGGCATCAATCACCACATCCACGCCGCCGTCCGGGAAGAGATCGCGCACTTTGCTCACGACCTGCGCGCTCGAGAGATCGCTGCGGTTGAGCACTTGAATGCCAAACTTGTCGCGCGCCAGCTCCAGGCGCTCAGGGATCTTGTCGATCGCGAGCACGCGCTTCGCGCCTTTAAGCTTGCTCCACGCGCCGGCGTAGAGACCGATAGGCCCCAAGCCCCAGATCACAACGTTGTCCCCCACGCCGACTTCGCCAAGGTCCGTAGCGTGGAGTGAGGTTGCGAGCACGTCCGAGACGTACAGCGCCTTCTCGTCCGGCACGTCGTCTGGAATGCCGTAGCAGTTCACGTCGCCGAATGGCACGCGCACGAACTCGGCCTGCGAGCCTGGGATGGTGCCCATCAGTCGCGAGTATCCGAAGATCGCTCCCGCCGCGCGTCCACCGTACATTTCTTCAAACAGCCGTGAGTCGTTCGTGCGGTCGCAGCCGGTGAATTCGCCGCGCCGACAGTAGGCGCACTCGCCACAAGCGATGTTGAAGGCGATCACCACGCGATCGCCCTTTTTGAAGAGCTTGATCTCAGAGCCCGCCTCCGCCACAATACCGCAGGCTTCGTGACCCATGATGCAGCCGTCGTCCATGGTAACGACCTCGCCGGAGTACAAGTGCGAGTCCGAGCCCGAACATACGGAGCAGGCCGTGACCTTGACGATCACGTCCTTGGGGTGGGTCACCAGGGGGCGGGGCTTGTCCTCGCAGGCCACCTGCTTCGACCCCTTCCACACGATCGCCTTCATGGTCTTGTCACTTGAGACGTCTGGCTGCGTCGAGCCCTCCGCCACCTCGCGCTTCCCGAGGAGCGTGTCCGCTAGTTTCGCTGCTGCGTTCGACATGGTGATGCACCAAGAAGCAATTTTAAAAGTGAGGTCAAGGGTTGAAGAGGACTTTGGTGCCGCATTGTACTTTGGTGTTGCTTCTCAGTGCTGCTTGCGTTACTAACGGACGGATCCTCCCAACTGTAGCAAGTGCGAGGTGGACGCCGTTGTCGTTTAGCGAACCAGCGAACCTCAACTGTAGCATGTACGAAGAGGGTGCTTAAAACAACCTCTTGTCCCAGCAGGAGCTCCAGTTAGTCCTGGCAGTTAAAATGGCGCCTGCTGCTCCGCTCGCCTGGTTTGCTCTCTGTCACTTTGCAATTCGCATCCACACGAGCACTCGACGACTAAACTGCAAGCGCAGATAGTGAAAGCACACACAACCAAGTAACAAGCCAAGATGATGCACTTTATGGCGAAGAAGGACGACGACAAGGCTGGGACTGGGAAGCTGGACGTCGCACAGGGCTCGACACAGCCCCACTACTCCGCGTCTGAGACGATGAAGGCGATCACGTACGAAGGCACGCACTTGATGGGTGGGAAGACCGTGGCGTTCGGCGATCACCCCAAGCCGATCATCACGCATCCAATGGACGTAATCCTCAAGGTTGAGCTCAGCTCCATCTCCGGCTGCGACCTGCACGTGCACTCAGGGTTGCTGCCCACGGCGGACAAAGGGCAGATTCTTGGTCACGAAGCTGTTGGTATTGTGCACGAGACCGGCACCGAAGTGAGGAACTTCAAGCGAGGCAACCGCGTGGTTGTCTCGCTCAATATGGCGTGTGGCCAGTGCCACTACTGCCAACGCCAGGAGTTCTCGGAGTGCGACGCGACCAATGACTCGAGACTCTTTGGCGAAATGTATGGCGGCGTTCGCGGTCCTGCTGCGATCTTTGGGTACTCGCATCTCTTAGGTGGCGTGCCCGGGTGCCAGGCGGAGTACGTGCGTGTGCCGTTCGCGGACGTGAACCTCTACCACATTCCTTCCGAGGTGTCGAGCGAGAAAGCGGTGTTTGTCAGCGACATCATGTGCTCTGGACTCCACGCTGCCACGCTGGGCCAAGTGGAGCAGGGAGACATCGTCGCTATCTGGGGACTGGGTCCCGTGGGACTCCTTGCGGGCTTTTGGTGCCTACAAAAAGGAGCGAAGCGCGTGATCGGCATCGACCATGTGCCGGAGCGTCTCCGCCTCGCGCACGACAAATTTGGCTTCGAGACAATCGACCGCACCGGAAGGACGACCCAGGAAGTCATCGATAGATTCCACGAGATGCTGCCACTCGCCAAGTGCTCAGGCGGTGGGGCAGACGTCGTGATCGAAGCCGCAGGGTTCCGTTTCGCGCAGAGCATGAAGAGCAAAGTGGAGCAGACGCTGGGCATGCAGACGGACTCGGCCGACATCCTGAACGAGATGGCGACGTGCGCACGCAAGTTCGGCCGCGTTGTGATCATTGGCGACTACATTGACACGGCGAACCGCTTCCCCATGGGCCACGTCATGCAGAAGCACTTGGCCATACGCTCGGGCTTCGTGCCTGTGCAGCGCTACTTCTCGGAAGCGATGGACGCGTTGGCGAAAGGCGTGGTGGACCCAACAGTGATGGTGAGTAACCGCATGGCACTCCAGGACGCTCCGACCGCGTACGAGAAGCTGTCGAAGTACGAAGAAGGGTATGTGAAGGTGCTGCTGCGAAACACGTTCCCATGAGCGCATGGGTTGTGAAATCCCGTCCAGCTGAAGCGTTTTGTGTTCAACTGATTTGCATATGTTGTTGTAGTTATGTCACTCGTTGACCACTCAAAAGCTTTTAATCATGAATTAATGCAATGCCATCGATCGTTCCTGCTGCCTTATGCTCTCCGCTGACCCACCAACCTTTCGTTTGACACTTGCGACGCAACTCCTATCAACATGTTCCACTCAGTAAAGGAAATCAAGCAACAAAAGCGGCGCTAACCATCTTATAACCTTGCTCGTTAGAGACGGCGACGGCGCCAGCGGTTCTGCGGTCCGCCCATGAAACCTCCGTT